>JAODAL010014525.1:0-87185 GCA_025379985.1 Phyllomedusa bahiana | reverse complement strand
ATACGTCTGGGGGCCTTATATTTTTTTCTATCATTATATGGTCACTGCATGATGGTAATATTCAGTTTGCAGAGCTTGTGTACATTTGTTTCTACCACTATATGGTTACTGCATGATGGTAATATGCAGTCTGCAGATCCTGTATACACTGGTATCTACCACTATATAGTCACTATATGGAGGTAATATACAGTCTGAAGAGCCTGTATACACTGGTATAAACCACTATGTGGTCACTGTATGGTGGTGATTTTGGTATCATTGTAATGGTTTAGGTTCAGGAACAGTTTGGCGGCATTTTCAAGCTCTCCTAGATGATGAATAGCCTATCCAACATCCAGGAAAGCTGTGTGACACCAAACCCCCCAATTAACTTTCTTCCAGAGCTGTTACACAGTTGGGTGTTTTAATTGTGACCTTTTGTAAAGGGGTGTGTGGCTTGATATAAAGAGGGCCTGTTTATCCAAATTCTGGGGACAGTGCGCATAGTTCTAAATTTCCCTGAGGGCCACTTTCAAAAGTTGGCAAGTATGAACTAAACTGTAGCATGTTTCATAAGAACCATATTAAAGATATATTCTCCCTTAGAAACAATGCTAACATTGGTAACACATCACATAGAAAACCTAAGGTTCTACAAATGGCGAGCATAGCGTATTCGTATGTGTGTTCCTGTGCTTAGGGCCTTAAACTGGCTGTAGCCAGTAAGACACCTATTACATGCAAATTCTCAGAGATGCACACACAGCCCTGCAAGTGTTCAATCCTGAAATAAAGGATCACATAAATAAGTCCCTCTTTGAAATTGTACAAATTGTGATCATTGGAAGAACTAAAATCCCATATTGTGATTTTCAGTTTGATAAACAGTTTTATCCATTGGATGGCTAAAAAGCACAAGAACTCTGAAATACTGTTACATAAGGGTGACTTCATGCACTAAATTTACAAAATGGACCATTTTAACTCTTAGGCCTCGTTCACACGGCTTATTCTGGGACGGATTGGAGCTGTACTGCGCGCCGTATTTGCGCTTCAGTACGGCTCCAATCCGTCCCAGTAACTACGGTAGAGAACTATGGATTCCGTCTCTCCTCCCCGTACGCGCCGTAAATAATGCATTGTCTATGGGGCCGGTGAGCAGCCCCACCGGCCCCATAGACAATATGTAATAATATATGTAATAATATATGTATTATACATAATAAAATATATGTATTATTTTGGAAGTAAGAGTTAAAAATGGTCCATTTTGTAAATTTAGTGCATGAAGTCACCTTTATGTAACAGTATTTCAAAGTTCTTGTGCTTTGTAGCCATTTTAACTCTTACCTCCAAAATAATACATATATACTGCATATATATATATATATATATATATATATATATATATATATATATATATATATATATATATATATATATAGTATTGTTTTGAAGGTAAGAGTTAAAATTTATATATACTTTTGTAGAGAAACGATCCAGTTAGTACCATCGGCTGCGGAGTTTCCCCATGGAGGACCAATTACTCTGAATTCTCTATTGTCTATTCATTTCCCTACAACTTCCGTGCCCCTTTCCTCTGTGTAGGGTCACAAGAGTGTCCACAAGACTTTTTTTTTTACCTAATCCAAGTTTAAGTTGTATAAAACCAAGCAATTGATGATTAGTTTTTAATTATTCCCATAATAACTTTAGATAGATATTACTACACCTTGTAGTCCTTGCTGATTTTTCAAACATCCTTCTAAGTGACCTTCAATACTATTATCGAAAGACCCTCTCACATTGTAATTGTTTTAATGCTTAATAACCTATTGCATAATATCCCTCTGCAGTCATTCTTGACAACCTATTTAATGCTCTTTTCGGATTGTCCATGGCATTTATTCCTCCTTACCCAATTACAGGAAAGCCATTACCCCCATAAAGTATGCATTTCTGTATCATAGATGTAGGGCATAGCCATTGGGTCATCGTGAAATGACTTAGAGATGTGCATAGTTTCTAGAGTTGGTAGGCAGGCACCTATAGATTTCTTACCAGCTCTTCCCTGAGACACTTTTATGCAGTTATCTACCGCTGGAAATTTGTACAACACATGTCTAGTGGGACTGCTAATCTGTGTGGGGCTAACAAATCTTTTTCAAGCTGTGTATCTTTCTTTATAAAGGAGCCAGAAGCAGCTGAAAGGAAATTAATTATTCTGGCAGTAATTGTTCAAGAAAGGAGCAGATCTGAGAGAACAAATTAGTAATTAAATCATAATTAAGCACACTTACCTAATTTAATGATTCTACAGTCATTTAAGAAGCCTTAATTGGCTCCAGAGTTGGAGCAATAACAAGACGGCAATGTATGAGGTCAGGAGAAAAGGTTTAATTGATCATAATAAGTCTTTGATGGCGAAGGATGAATTATCTCATTGAATGTCGGCCTTGGACAAAAGTCAAGTACCACCCCAACCCAAGGGGGTGGAGAGTCATGACTTGCACTGACAATTTTGGAAAAGTTTGGGTTAATTGCATCCATTCCTCGGTTCTTTTGAGCTATTGATGTGTATTGGACTTTACAGAGGGGTTTTATTTCAGAAACAAATGAATTTTCTTCAAGATGGGTTAGTGTTATACTTTCAAGTTAATACTTTTGGGTATAACATTCTCTATTATACAGTTATATAAAATTATGCAGTTGTATAATTTGCTGCCATAAAAAAAAAAAAACTATTCAGCTTCTGATCAAATCCAGAAATTCAAAATAAGAAAAATATTTTTTTCCTCTAAATTAATTCCTCTTATACACCAGGGAATCCTAAATTAATGTTTTGAATATTAGATGCTGTAATTAATATTTTTCCTGAGCAAACTGTTAAAGGGAAACTGTCACATTGAAAATGCTATCTGATCCTTTGGTAGCATGGTATAGAGCAGAAGGAGCTGAGCAGGTTGTCCTACTACATTGATTCATCTTACCTCAGTCATGTTTTCCGGGTTTTATTTTGAATTCAGGGGCGTGTTTAATAGCTTCTATTACGCTGCAGTAGAAGCCAGGTCTGTAGCTATAGCAACCAGTGCTGGCAGCCTATCATTCAAGATTGAACAGGTCTGTAGCTATAGCAACCTGAGCAGCTGATGCAGCCCATACAAGAGGGGTTATCTATGAATAGGTAGGACACTTTTAATGGATATATATTGAAAAGAGACTTGTTTTTGCAAGATCTTTAACATAAAAAGCAATCCTTGTAGCACGACAACCCCTTTAAATCCCTGTTAAGAGTTCAGTAGGCTGTGTTATCAGTGACTGACAGCCTTTCTGTATACATGCAAATAAGGCTGTGAATCACTGATAAAACTGCCTACTGGACTCCTTAACCCAGAATAAACAGATTTAAATGAATAAAATAGAAGTTTCACTGAAACTTTCCGCACGGAACAATATATCAATCTGCTCAGCTCTATCTGCTCTATAACATGTTCCCAGCAATATGTTTAATGTAACAGGTTCCCTTTAACCAGACAGAAGTTAAAAGAGTTTTCCCACTGAATACATTTATCCTCTAGACTGTGGGTAGGTGATGAACCAGTTGCATGGAAAAACCTCTTTAAAATATATTGTGGCTATGTTGCTTAGCAATGGATAGAACAGACAGCTGGCGACAACACCAAGTCTCCATGCACTTGCTGTACTGAAAAATAGTTTATGACACTAAGACCTAAAAATGTAAGACTTCCATTGTTTCATCCTGCAAGATTTAGGGCGACATGTCCCAACACGCCAACGTTGTTTTTTTGGCGTATGCGTCTCCCGATTTTATAGTGTACTCCAAGTGTATGGTGATTGTCGGTGCATTGTATGCCATCTTTTGTGTGGCTGTAGGCTGGATTTTAGCCATACATGTGCGCCACATGTGTATGGGGCTTACACTGTCGGCTGTTTTCTATGTGTGATTTTAGGCGCATCGTGGCATTTTGTCGTGCGTGATTTGTGGCCTTTTTTGCCGGCTGGTGGCGTCAGATTTGCATTGTCCGAACTTTCATCATTCGTGGACGACAAGTTCTGCGCATTGACGTGTGCGAAAATGTGAGTACATAAACTGACGCTGTGCAAATGTGACCCCTTTTTATTTATTGCTCCGGGGTTCACTGCAGAACGTCGTCCTGTACTTATTTCTGGCTGCTCGTTGAAGTTGTAGATTGTGTGTCTACTGTTTGCGCTCTGCTGTTGAATGTTGCTCCCAACTCTGCTCAAATACCAAATGCGTTTAATTTACGAATGCGCCCCAAAAGCAATTATGACAAAAATTCTGAGGGAGCCAAAAAGGGTGTACAAGCATGCGCCCTAATCCATACATGCACCACGAAGACAACATGCGCTCCAAAACAAACCTACCGCCGTTAAGAAATGTGTAGAACTAACGAATGCGTCAAATTTTGAAGTATACAAGCTGGAACGCCCAAACAGGCGCCCCAAGCAACACACTCGACGAAAAAGGCGCAACGCCTAAAACATTCCGATAAATGCAAATACAACCAATTAGGAAATACATTTTGAGGGTACGATACTTTATGCCGCATTCAAACTGGTGTACGGACGCCACTTTTGGGACATGTCGCCCTTAGTATTTTTGAGTACCTGTGATATTTTCATACTAGTTTTAGGCTAAGGATTCATGACTAGTGCTAAATTGAAAAGCACACTTAAAAACATTTGTATTGCATTCATCTGGTATAGTTGTGCTAACATAGGCACAACATTAGACTATGCTCTGTAAAGGATCCTACTGCTGTTCCACAATCCTACACCACCGCTGCACCTGAGGCAAGAGTATTAATACATCGCACAAGGACGAAGGAGTGTAATTTTCAAGTCTCGGACTGCAAAACAGGAACTGGCAGGTGCTGGATCAGAACAAAATGTGTGGACATGGTGAGCTTTATTCACAAAAAAACATTGTTGATTTGTATATATTTTTCCATTTAAAGGGACACTTCCATCAGAAAGGAATATTTTTGGTTAAACTGATATTCCTGAAAGACAATTTTTTCACATTTTTCGCAGTATTTTTTTATATCATTTAAAATCTTGTTCTTTTCTAGCTGTGATAATGAATGGCGGGGCAGACTAATCTCACTTTATTGTTGGTGCTGCTTTTTTCTATGTAGTCTCATTACAAATAGTAGGTAATGACATAATGCTCGCTGTTTTGTTCTCTGGACAGGGATAAATAGGATTAGACCAGACGGAAAGGGCAATAACAGCAATACATGAGAGGAAAATGGGGTAATCTTTTCTTCACTGGGTAGGGGGTTTCTTCACACTTGTCAGGTCCTGTTGATAACATTTACACCTTTCAGGTCATAGCCGGCCTGGAAGAAGAACTGTCAAGCAATCCTCTCACTGCCATGCTATCAGTGCTCACAGAGTAGAAGCATAGGACACAAACTATGAAGTCATGTACATAGGGGAATTTTAAAAAAGCTCCTGTTTTGAAGTTTGAAACTTTGAAATGATAACACTTCATCCCCTGGTGAATGTATTTATTAATTTTATTTTCCCTTCCTGCATCCAAGAGCCATAGTCTAAGGGCAATTTGAACAGAGAACATTTTACTTCATGTACTTACACATTTAACATATTTTACTCTTATGAATACAAACTCTTGCATATCTTTAGCTTGAGACTCCTTTACCTACGTAGATGTGAGTTGTGACTGCCTATTACTTATTATGTGTTTAGACACTTTGGGCGACATGTATGAACGTGGCTGCTCCAGTATCCTGGCGTCAAAAAGCTGTAGTAAGCCTCGGTACCGCGCCAAAGACACTTTTTAGTGCGCCAAAGTTTTGGGGTGTTCTGGGGGCGTCACACCACATTAGTAGAATTAGACACATTTATGATTCTTTGACGCCAAAACTTGGTGCAGGACAGTTAGAACAACCAGACCAGGTTACAGGTGGTGCCTGAGCCTGAGCTGTCATATTGGCACTAGACTGCTCCTGTATGTATGAACTGCAGAAGAACAGGTTCATACATTCTGGCGTAGTCTACACTACCTTAAAGTGATTTAGAACTGGTCTATCAGCGCCAGAATTCATACATGTCCCCATTTATATTTTGTTTTTAGACATTATCTGTTGGTTTTAAAAACAATTATTTATGTGTTCCAAGTATTTATTCTGCCTTAGGCAATGTTCACACAGCTTGTTTTGGGACAGATTTCAGCCCGTAAATTCACGCCGTACAGCGCGAATTACGGGCTGAAATCCCTCCCAGTCATTACGGTAATCCACAGTTCTCATAGAAAACTATGGATTCCGTCTCCTCCCCGCTCGCGAAATACGGCGAGTGGGGAGAAAGTGACATGTCGTTTATTCATGGTGTATACACGCAGTGGATAATGAATGTCTATGGGGACGGCGAGCTTCCGGGCCCCCCGCCCGGCCCCCGCTGCTGAGCACATGGCGTAATCCCGTAATTACGGCGGGAATAAGCCGCGGGAACTCAGCCTTAGGCTATGTTCACATGGCTTAACTGCGGGACGTAATTACGCCCCGCAGTTACGTCGTGTAGCCGGGGGCGGGGCGGAAGCGGGGGGCCGGCACCTCGCCGGCCCATAGACAATCACTGCTAGCGGCGCGTATACGCCGCTAGAAAGTGACATGTGAATTATCTCAAGCCTCGCCGTATTCGCCGAGCAGGGAGAGGAGACGTAATCCATAGTTCTCTATGAGAACTGTGGATTACCGTAGTTACTGGGACGGATTCAGCCCGTAATTGGCGTAATTACGGACTGAATTACGTCCCGCAGATTGCCGTGTGAACATAGCCTTAGGCTAGATTCATATCTGTGACGGAGGTTCCGGACAAAGGTGAAAAACTGAAACCACAGGATCAGTTCACAATGGACACCCATGACGTCCAATGGATCCTATTAATTACAATGGTTCTGTCGCGTTTCCACCTATTGATTAATAGGGTCTGTCAGGCACCGTAGTTTTCCGCTATGAACAGATTCCGTAGCTTCAGTTTTTCACCTCTGAAATGGAGGTTTGGAACGAAACCTCCTACGCAGATGTGAACCAGGTCTTACTCAACTGATTTGAAACATGCACAGAAAGGGGGGGTGGTTAAAAGAGTCCTAAAAGCATTAGGGCCTGATGTATGAAAACTGTCTTGGTCTAAGACTTTCTTTGTTGCCCATGGCAACCAATCAGAACTCTCCTTTCTTTTCATAAAGGGCTCTGAAAAAATTAAAGGGGAGCTCTGATTGGTTGCTATGGGCGTCAAAGAAAGTCTTACACCTAGATTTTTCAATGGCATGCAACCTTATTTTGTTGCAAAATATCGTTGTTACGTAAATCAGCCAAGAGGCAGCGTGAGGAGAAATAAAATGTGTAACATGTCAGATACAGAATATTTCTCATAGATTGTGTGCCACTATTATACATTTCATGCAATTTCTGTCTTTAGTTTACAACAGTATGAATAAATCTTCTCAGTT
Source organism: Phyllomedusa bahiana (assembly GCA_025379985.1). Lineage (NCBI taxonomy): Eukaryota > Metazoa > Chordata > Amphibia > Anura > Hylidae > Phyllomedusa > Phyllomedusa bahiana. The sequence continues at coordinate 79,684 of JAODAL010014525.1, read as the reverse complement.
TTATACATTTTGCCCAAAACGTTCTATTTTGAGACGATTCTAATGTTCTTTGCAAAGGAGTGTGTCGAATTTAGACGGTGGTCAAAGAACTGAACCAATCTGATCAGAATTTGCCAGAATATGTTCCTGAACAATTTATACAGATTAATAAAACATACCTCAAAATCTGTAACGCCAAATCTATAACTGCCTGCCATTATAATGTTTCAGAATTTTGCCTCAATACAAGCCAAAGAACTGTTGTACATGCCCTATATGTTACTTTTATTATTATTATCTGCTCTAGAAACATTTTGCACCTCATTAGACACTAGTGCCTGGACAAGGGGACATGGCTCAATAGGGTCATAAAATGGCGTGCAGCAGCTATTTGCACAAAATTATGGTCCAAGGTAAACCAAGCAAGAGGCATTGTTAAGAAGGGAACAGTGACTAACAGGTGCCCAGATGTGCTCCATGGTGATCAATTTGGTGCAGCATCTAACTGACTGGTTCAAGAAGACTCTAAATTTTAGGTGTAATTAGTAAATCTGCTCATTTATGTTTATTAAAAAAGGGACCAAATTATAAAAAAGTGCATTTAAATAAATAAAAAAAACTATTTAATGAAGAGTTCTGACATATTCGTACCTAGTATGGTACTGCCTGGTGTTCATAGGGGGAACTGTGTTAAGACTGGCAAAATAATACGCCTGTCTGCATGAAAAGTGCACAGGAGTAAAATGCGTCAAATTTTATAAGGCCTGATAAATTTGGTTCATTTTTCAATGTCCGTGCTCCTGTCTAAAAACATCTAAACAATCTGAACCTGGAGTAGACTTCTGTCTTGTTTGTTCTACTTTTTGGCACAAACTATATTAATTGTGTCGGGCAGTGCAAGGCCACACAACGTTTTGCTTACCTTTGCCCACTTTTCAAAAAACTGGTGAGTTTGGTGTAAAACAGCTCAAAAGTTGCAATTTTTCTTGCGCAAAAATGCTCAGTAATGTTCCGTACAGTAAATTATGTGCATAGTGCTGGGTCCTGCCTGTCAGGAAAGGAGCAGAGCCAATCCAGTAACATGGCAGTATAATTGGGAAGACTCGTTTTCAGCCTGTTAAGATGGTAAAGCTGGATAGGAAAGCAAGAAGAGAATATATTGGCAGCTGCCAGAGGGTAAGGAAACTGATTCTGTCCAAAGCCAACTTCTAGCAGCACAGATTAGTAGCAGCATCAAGAAAAAACATATAGCATTTTAAAAATTATGGGCTATTAGTGATATCGATATCTTAGGGAGGCCAACATGAGACCACATACCTGTCCAGTAAAATGGCAGTATAACATGCATTGACTATTGCGTTATAGTTGGCATTGTTCTTCCATCCATGTAATATGTAGTTTAGTCCTTGTTCAATAATATGCATTTATTTAGATTAAAGGAACACACCAGGCAAAACTGATACAATGGAGCAGATTTATTAATACTATCTAATACTTAGGACCACATGTATGAAAACTGTCTAGCTCTAAAACTCACCTTGTTGCCCATAGCAACCAATCAGACCGCCCCTTTCATTTCATATAGTGCTCTGGAAAAATGAGATATTGTTTTGGGCAAAAAAATTAGTTTTAGACCTAAATAGTTTTCATACATGTGGCCCTCAGGGCTAGTTCACACGGCTTATTGCCGACGTAATTGCGGGGACGGATTTCGCCCGCAATTACGCCGGCTGCCGTGCAGCGGGGGTGGGGGGCCGGCAGCTCGCCGGCGCATAGACAGTCATTATTCACGGCGCGTACACGCCGTAAATAATTGACATGTCACTTTCTCCCCCCTCGGCGTATTCGCTGAGCAGGAAGGAGAGACGGAATCCATAGTTCTCTATGAGAACTGTGGATTACCATAATGACGGATTTCAGCCGTATTGCAGCGCAAATACCGTGCGCAGTATGGCTGAAATCAGTGCCCAAATCAGCCACGTGAACGAGCCCTTAGTGTAAATTTCAACAAAACAGTGCAAGCAAACACCAGATTTATCAACAGATGATAATTCTGGAGCATGCTTAGACACTTCTGTCTAACTTAAAGAGAACCTGTCACATAGGTTATGCCCCCCTTGCTGAGGACAGAACAAGCTAGTGTCAGACCTGCTGTTTCCAGCGCTGTGTCCCTTATTCTGTAAGATGCTGTAGTTTTCGTGTATTTAATGCTCAAATCTGCAGTTTTCAGCCGGAAGAGTCATTCAAAGAGTCAGTTTTTTTCAAACCCCACCCATCTGAGGCTAGCACCGCCCATCTCAACTGATAAACCTATTACTTTGAATAGGTAGAAACGTGAATAACTGTCAGGTGGGTGTGGCTAGCCTTTGGTAGGCGGGGCTAACACCTGCTCATGAATAAGATTTGAGGGGTAAATGCTCTAAAACTACAACTTCTTACAGAATAAGGGACACAGCGCTGGAAACAGCAGGTCTGACACTAGCTTGTTCTGTCCTCAGCAAGGGGGGCATAACCTATGTGACAGGTTCCCTTTAACATCATTTTTTTGTTGCCTTTACACTAAATTTTGCCGCTGAGTCGCCCCCCTATGCATGTCTCCTTGTGAAGCTTTTAATGCTATTTCACGCCGGGGGCACACCCCTTTTTGGGGAAAGTTGGGGGGGAAATAGGGCAAAAATTGCAATTGCCCTTTATTTGTGCGAGTAAAGGATTGAGGGGGGAAAGCAAGCCCAACACAGCGATTCATAAAGAGAATTTCTATGTCATGCATTAACCCTAAGGCCCTGTACTATGTAAACACAGTGGCTCTCATTTACTATCGCTGTATCAAAGTTGGATGTGTAAAGTTAGACAGTCTAAAAATGTGGTGGATGTATCACAGTGCCACATGCTGTTTGATAAATTTGGTGCATCTTTAGACTTGTCAAGCTTTTTAGACCAACTATTAGTTGTCGTACCTTTAATGGCAGACTTTTTGTGCCTCTATGGCGCATTGTGGCCACGCCCCTCTCCTCACCCACTTTTTTGTGAAAACCACACCCCCCATGTCAGAGAGGTCACAAAAGGTATCTAAAGCCAATAATAAAAATGTGTCTACAACTCGCTGCAACATGCGGAATCTAAAATATGCTATTTTCTTGCTGCATTTTTTCAACACTTTTTGCTGAACCAAACTAAAGTTAATGGGGGGGGACCAGGTATCGAGTGTTCTTTAAAAATGCTTTATTTTTTATAAGGGGGGTATTACAGTGCTAGGGCTGCCTGAATATCAACACAGCACAAAGGTTTATGTGAGCGGCTCCATTGTGAGCCTTGTCATCATTACTTCTAAATGTTTGGTGGTCCAATGTATATTGTTATTACCACACTATTATTCTGCCTAAAATATTATTCCTCCTTCACCCCCCGAAGAACCTATTCATTTTGAGGGAAACGAGTTGGAATTAAAAAAAAAAACTATTTTATGGGGGAAGGAGGGGGGTGATTGAATTAATTTGGGGTTAGGGGCCATTGGGACATATAATTTAGTTTTTTTCCTCTTTGGTTCCTCTTTTGGACTAAGGTCTATCTGGGGTGGTTGCCTTTATCTACGATATCCCCTTTAATCCTGTAACATTTTTATTTAAATACCTTGGACCCTTGTGTTGTTTAGTCTGTTTTTCATCTTCATTAATTAACAGCTATGTTTTATAGACTTGTGGCATTGTGATAATATTACGGAGCAATGCATTGTATGAAGATTCATATCTCAGTAGCCTATGTGCACCTAGGGCCACATGTATGAAAATTGTCTTGATCTATGACTTTCCTTGTTGCCCATAGCAACCAATCAGAGCTCCCCTTTCATGTTTTCAGAGCACTATATGAAATGAAAGGGAAGCTCTGATTGGTTGCTATGGGCAACAAGGAAAGTCATAGATCAAGACAATTTTCATACATATGGCCCTAGGTGCTCATAGGCTACTGAGATATGAATCTAGTCCTGGATAGAGATAATAATTCCCTATTTAATTCAACTACTTATTATATGATTTATGGGGACTACAAAGTAGAGTTCTCCTTTATTTCTTCAGCATATCAATAGATTTGAAATCTTGATGAACTCATTGTTAAACTGTTATCTCCCTTCAAATCTTCTACCCTTTCCCCCCATTTAATCTTGTGGCTGTGAAAACCAAAGTTGCTCATCGCTATTGACTGGCCCCACGGTGCTTTGGCAACTGAAGCGGCCCTTTTCCATCATTCTGTCATATCCATCTGGATAAATAATGAAAAAGTCAGGCAATAGTTCACTTACTGTTAGTTAAATTCCAGCAGCATAATAGATGAATATTTGTTTGTAATTTCTGTACACGGCCCCGGTGTCAGCTGCCTGCTCTTATTTGCATAGGTAGATTGAGCTGTTCCGAGGTTAATGAGCACGCACGGGTAATAAATGAGTTTTATCAGCGGCTCTGCTGTTCTCTAAATGTTTGATAAATTCGGCATGGATTATGCCAGCATTATCAGGTTTTAGTGCTTAAACTCGTCACGTTAAGTCTACCCCAAAAGCTTCCTGATCCTTTCTCAGTCTGACAGCTTTTACAATTCATACCGAGATACCAGCGGCAGGGAACGGCATTCTGGGGAAGGTTGTCTCAGCAGCAGATGCTGGGTAATTAAACATACGGTTTGCTCCTTCTGAGCGGCTTTGCAGTGTGCCGCAGATGCAGTTTGTTTAGCTTTGGCTGGAAACAGAGTCTCCAAACGAGGGGAAATAAACCCAATATAAACATGTTGAGCAGAGCTTGTAAGGCAACCGCAAAATCGTATTTGGGCTCTAGTCAAGAAAAATTCTATTTCAAATGTGAAATGTATAAAATTAATGATGTTGACTTTTTCTACATAGGCCGGGTAAATAATAAGGTTCTGTCAACCTACAAAAATAATATATGATATTTTCACCCATAAACACCTCCTACATATATCACAGTTTTATTAAGTCCTGCGCCCGCTGCGTACTATTTTAGATTTCAATTTAAAAAAGAAAAATAGCATGAAAAAAATATCATATTTTATTGAAACTTATAGTGAAAAAAAGAACTCTGTGACCAATTCACCTAAATGGAAAATGGTCTAAATGTAATCTCAGGTCCGTATCTGACATTGCTTTCCGCTGACATAATATCCATTGATAAGATGTAATAAACAGCGAGAATAAGGACGGGAAATGTTGCTGATGAGGTTTGATCGACTGGTTAAATGCTAATTTTTTTTTCAAATCTGTAAATGTAATCGTTCTCCTAGGTTTTAAAAATTTCCGTTTTGCACAAGCTATAGAATAAGTCATTCTGTAATAGTGTGTTAAGAACAGGGGGGCACACGGTGTCAGAGTCAATAAACTTCAGCGCAGCCCAGGATCTCCTTTCCAGAGCCTGACTGCTCCTTCCAATCTGCAGCCGAACTCCCGTCCGTTACGGCAAATCATGTTAGTGATTATATGGGTAATGAAAAGCAAGCTCTTTTTGTCTGTGCAGCTGATTAATCTGCTCTCTATTTAGCCCTGATTTATGGGGCTCAGCAGTTGAGGTGAATGCTGCCCCATCAGTTTTGCAGCCTATTAGCAGCACTCTGACCGTGCAATGCCTAGGAGGCTCAAACACTGCTACACCAAGCCTACAGCTTCCCGCCTCACTCCCTCCAATCTGTTTTGCTTGCCGGAGTGACCTTTTATACAGTAAAACACATTAGTTGAATAGCAGCGTCTCATTAAAGGAGTGAATTAACCAGTGAGTCCCTTTAACGAAATGACAGCCAGAGGAACGAGTGCCAATGGCCACAGGCATTTGGAAATTTAACTCATGAATCAGATGTGTTAATACGTTCTGCAGCCTGAAGCTGTGAGAGCTCTTCTGTCCCTTTCTCTATTCCCGCTGCCTCTATGTTAGAGTACGGAATAAAAAAAAAAAAAAAGGGAAAAAAAGCACATTACTTTCTTCCTGATGGGCGAGAGGGAGAGAACGCGGAATAATAAAGCTTGAATTTTTCAATGCAGTTAAAAATGAATCTGACAGATTACTGACAATAGCAGTTCGAGCTGAGACACAGAGAGCAGAAGCACTATTAACCATATCATATATCATACAATGTAATTAAATCAAGCCACAGAGTAAAATGGGTTTTTTTCGGTGAGTGAAATGGCCTCTGAAAGAGCCCTATTAAATGAACTGGAGAGCTGAAATTAAATAATTCACAGTGAGGGATTTTGCATTTATACAAAAATTGTGTGCTTAATTGTCTGTGCTACATTACGAACTTGGCCCTGTGTTAACAATACACCCTGAACATATTACTTGGAGCTGAGCGGAACTGCTTAACACAAATGTAGCACAGAAAGGCTTTTTAAAAGGGAATTGCAGCCAAGGAGATCTGTGCAAGTGTCAACCATTACTGTCAGCGAAGGCCTAAACTGTTGTCGTAACCAGGTGCAAATGGCCTGGCCGGGTTCTTACCATCTTTTTCAACTTATTAGGACAGTGACTGGAAATTTAGATAGACCTAGATAGACCTGTAACGTTGACCTCTGGGCACCAATGCAAAATCTGTAACAGTGCCTACACTACCATTTATTAACCAATTGCCTTCTTATGTGGCAGAGGGGCCCAGATCTAATTATTACCTACATCAGATTTACACATATGGGCTATATAAGACACTGAATTCTTGTAAAAATGTATCATTTACACCCTTTGTTTTATAACTTGAAAATCTTCAATAAAAATTATTGAAAATAATACACTGGATTCATGTAACATCTGAAGCTCACTCTACTGTGCTATGACTTTTTCTCTCCAATCAGAGCAGCATTTCAATATATTTTACTGTTGGGATGTTGGTCATTATAGGGACATATATTACAAAATAAGGTTTTACACCATTTAATGTGTAACAGGTGAGAACAAGTTTCCAATGATCAAAATAATGGTTGTTTTAACATGATAATCTGTAGTAATTGGCTTTTCCAGTCAACTTAAATGAGTTGCCCTGGGTTACAAATAAGGGTTTGCTATTATCCTAGAACAGTGCCACTTTTATGGTAAGTTCACATGACGGATTTTAATTCAACACAGATTCCACCTCGGGTTCCATGTTAAGTTACTTGTGTAATCTGATAGTCATTCATTTGAATGGCTAGTCCATGTTGTAGCTCACACTGTGAACTACTGCGCAGATTTTCACACCACGGATTTCAAATATTGCAGGGTGCCTGTTGAGAGATGGGTACACAGAGCTCTCACCAAAATGAATACATTCAGTAAACCATCTAGATTTCACAATGTACTTCAGTCCAATACTGATTAATGCTGGAAAATTGTCAGTTCACAGGTGGATAGCCCTAAAGTTTTGGGAAAGTCAAGTTCTCTAAATGCCTAATCTAGAAACACGATTATATTTATAAGTGCAAAATGTCTATTGCAGCTAAACTTAAAGGGGATGAATCGCTTCATCAGTTCATCTGCTTCATTGTACTTTCAGTTTCTCAGCTCCTCAAATCCAGGGGCATTTCTTCCCTTCCCAGCTGGGTGTTTCTTAACTAAAGGGGGATGACATCATCCACCCCTTCACTGTCCATGCTCACTCCCTAGTCAGTGTGTTTGTTTGAGATCAGTGGGAGGGAATAGCACATCCCTGCTGCCCCCCCCCCCCTCTGAGTCCACATATCACAGTGTCGTTCCTCTCCCTAGGAAGTCTTATTTTGTAAGAGCTGTTTGTTTACATACCGCAGCCCTGCATTCAGCCTAGACAGTCTTCTATGGACTCAAAGCACCGATCTCTTTTCCTCTCACAGCTGGAGGTTTGTTACAGTGAATCCAGTCTTTTATGAACTCATCCAGAGCAGCACAGATCTGTCTCCCTTCTATATTTACATGCAGGAGCATTAGGCACCGAGCAAAATTCTGTTGTTTTCTGATTGTAGAAGCAGCTGCAGTGTTACTGTGCAGCTGCTGGCTGTGCAGAGTGAAATGTTGCCGGCCTCTTACTCTGAGTGAGAGAGGCAGGAATGCACGTTCCCATGAATACGACCGGGGCCAGACAGAATGCAAATTAGTAGAGCCGTCAACCAATGAAATGAAAGGAGGTGGAATCTGACCGACACCAGGGAACAGTGTTTACAGAAAGCGAAGATAAGGGAGACTGTGAAAGCAGGACCGCTTTGCAAATGACATCCAATTGCAAAGTTGCTTGTTTTCACTGTCCCCTTATTCTGAAGACCATTAAATGTAATGATACAACCCCTTTAAATACTTGCACTTAAGGCAAAAACTGTTACGGAAGTTACGGCAGTAGTTGTGATAGTACTAGTGGCAGCAGTAGTAACAGCATTTTGGCAGCCTGAATACAATATTAACACTTATTCTTTGCTACTCACTCCTTCAATTCTAAACAAGTGTCCTACTGTACAACCAGTCTACATCTGTTTCTATCAACATACTTTATTTAATCTAGTTTAGCACTAATTTCCTTACTATGGATATTCCTTCAAACATGACTGTCAGACATTCAGTATTGTTGTTTAAAGATGCTCTGGCTCCATTTCCTTGTTCTGTTTGCAATTCTTGAAGCGTTTTCTGGCTGGTCTCCAGCTTGTTTTCTCGACAATTTTTCTGAACCTCGATTTGGTACTACGTACTCTTCTGGCTGGACCACGCTAATTTGTTCTGTGTTTATTCCTGTTTTCCCTTTTGTGTGTTTGTCAAGTGGTGTATTTTTCCCTATATCTCTCTGGTGAGGCAACATGGTCCATCCTCCCTTGCAATAGGCTCTGGTTATCACCAAGGCTTAGACTCTGCCTCCCAGAGGGTGTCTGATTGTGGACTACAGATTTTGAGTGGGTTCTGTTTTTGTTACCTATTTGTGCTTGTTTGGAAATTGCTTGACTGGCAACTCCATTCTGGAAATTAGTTATCTGTAATTCCGTAACAATGACAATCCCTGAGACATAGTTATACTTGGCTAAAATCTTCAATAAACCTGCAAAGTATGTTAGTTCTATGCAGCTGGGGGCAGGGTAGAGGGAGCAGATGCCAGATACATGTGGTGCCACTTATGACAGAGAAAACTATGGGAGCAAACAGGCATCTTACTTGTCTAACTTGTTTTCCTCACGTCACATTGTGTTACATTGCAGACAATATCTTTTAGCCACCTTAAATATTGTGCTCGGGTCCCACCATTTGTTGACACTAAATAGGGAATATTTCAAAGGGTTTCCCTTTTTGAATGAAATTTGGGGGGGGGGGAGGGGCCGGGAGTTGCAGGGAAAAACTGGGACGTTTTAATTTTGAGAGCTCTGGGGGAAATTTACCCAAAAAGGTCAAAATAAGCCTTTTTCTGCCAAATTTTTTTTATATTTTTGCTGGAAAAACTTAATTCAAACCCCCACTCTGACACCCGGTTTTAACAAGCCCCGGTTACATCTGCAGCGAAAGGAGCCCCGCTGTCTCACCGGGGGCCTTTAATTTACGTCCCCACACAGGCCCCCAAAACCTTTTTAAAATTCCCCTTTATTCCCGGGAACCCTTTTTTAAAAATTTTTTTTAAATTTACAAATACCCTTTTCAACTTTCCACCCTAAATTTTTTAAAATTTTTTCCACCCCCCTCTCCCCCCCCCCCACTCCCCCTTACCCCACCCCTGATCTCCACCCCCAAAACCCCCTTTTCCTAACCCCCTCCCCTTCCCCCCAAATAAACCCTTTTCCCCCCGCCCCCCCCCCATTTAAGTTTCAAACAAAGCCAAAAACCCCAAAACCACCCTCCCTCTTTCCCCAACCTTTTAAACCTTTTCCCATGGAGCTGGGGTTAACAGAAACCCCCCTTTTCCCCCCCCAAAAAAACCCCCCCTTCCCCCCACCCGGGAAAACCCTCCCGGGTTTTAATTTTGGCGGGGAAAAAACCCCAAAAACAACTTTTTTTTTTTTTTTGGCCCATAAAGATTTAATTTTTTTTAAGGGAAATCCCTTCCATATTTTTGTTTTTTTTCCCAATTGGGCCCTTTAAAGAGGAAAACCATTTTTATTTTTTTAAAATAGTAAAATCCTTGCTTGGCACAATTACAATAAGGGCCCCCAAATTTCCTGGGGGGCCCTCACAAAAGTTTTTTCTTCTTATCCTGATGGAGGGTCCTGCAAGAATAAAAAATTTATAAAAAAAAAAATTTAAAAAAAGGGGGGGCCCAGCATAGCGTTTTTTTGGGGGGGGGCAAAAAAAACTTTTTAAAGGTTTTATTTTTGGTTTTTTTCGGGGTAAAGGGGGTTTCCGGGACGGGGAACCCCTCCTTTCTTTTATCCCTTTGGGGGGATTTTTTGGGGAAAGGGCCTTATTTGTGAAAAGGGGGTTCTAGAAGCTTATAACAAGAAATTTTGGTTTTACTCTTTTCCCTTTTAAAAATTTCCACTCGTCTACCCTTTTACCCAAAGGGATCTGCAAAAAAAACCGAGCTTGTGATACATCCCCCCCGGGGTTTTCTATTTTTTCCCTTTTTGGGGGTTTCCCACCCTTTTCCTATTTTGGTTTCTGTTTTGCCTTTCCCTAACATAACCAAAAATCTAAAGCCTTCTTAAATATGCTATCTACCCCTGAAAAAATTGGTTGGAAAAACTCAAAAGAAAAAAGTCTCAACAACCTTTAAAGGCTCACAGGGTTTTTCCAATTTAACTCCGCCCAATCGCTCCAGAGTTAAAAGAAAGAGGGAAATCTTTTTCTCCTCCCCAACCCCCAAAATTTAAAATCCAACACGAACTTAAAGTTCCAAATAGGGTTCCCCCCCCAAAAACCCCCTTTCAGAACCCTTTTGTACTCTAAAAAACCCCCCTTTTCAAACGTCTATTTTCTCTTTTCAGAGAATCACCCAAAGTGGATTTCAAGCAGATGGGGAGGACGATTTAAAAAATGGACTTTGCAGGCGCTGGTTTCTAGAACCCAGAAAGTTGAAAAAAAAAATGGCAGAATTTTGGGAAAATCACATAATCTGTTTGTCGACGCTAACGCCGCATTAGAAAAAAGAGGTCCAAAGCGATTTCCCCAAAGTATGGATTTTGAAGATCGCTCACGCCGCAAAAAAAATTCCCCGGCCCCCGAGGAGTTCCCGAACCCGGCCCCCGGGGATTGCCTTCCCCCAAATTTCTCATGATTTTTAAGGGCCCCCCTATTTTCTTCCCAGATGCGCCCGAAAAGAAATTAAGGGGTTTTAGAGGGCTTTTTTTTTTCAACAAGACAAAGGGGAACCCAAAATTTTTTGGACCCCCCTTTTTCCCCCCCCCCGCCCCCCCCCCCCCCAGGGGGGATTTTTGAAAGGAATCCTTTTTTTAAAAAACCCAAAAGGGAAAAATTTCCTTAAGGCTATGGGAAATCCCCTCCTTTGGTTTTCCAGTTTAAGTTTAAAAAAACGTCTCTTTTTTGGGAAAGGGGATTTTTCCTCTCTTTTTTTTGGCCCCGATGTTTTTTAAAAAGGGGGGGAAAGGGGGGGGGAAAAATTTGCCCCCCCATCCCCCCCCTTTTAAAAAAAGATTCTGAGAGGGAAAACCCAATATCCCTTTTTTACCCCATTGGGGGCTTCCCAGTAAAAACCCCCTTTTTTTGTTTTTAACAAGGACTTTTCCCAACAAGGGTTTCCTAAACCCCCTTTCAGCAAAAGGGGGGCCTCTCTTTTTTCTTTTTTTTTTCCAAACCCAAATTTCCCCTCCAAAGAAAAGGGGGCCGACAAACCATTTAAAAAAAACCCCCAAATATTTCCCATACCGGGCCCCCCCCCGTCCTCCCCCAAATCCAAAATGTTTTGCCCCCCCCAACCCCCCCCCCCCCCCTTTGGCCATTATTCCTCACTCCCAGGGTTTTTAGTTTGGGAAACCCCCGAATTTTTTGGTTTGAAAACCCCCGCCCTTTTTCCCCTTTTGGAAATTGGAAAACCCTCGCAAAGGGAATTTTCCCAATTTTTTCCCTGGTTTTTCCCTTCCGGGGAAAACCCAATCTGGGTTTTAAATTTTGGCCCCATGGCCCGTTTCCAAAAGGGGCCAAATTTAAACTGTTATATTTGTTTTTTATTTTTCTTGCCTTAGGTCTAAGTTAATTTTTGGTTGGGGTTAATTTCTAAATTATGATTTGTAAGATTGGGATTTCTAAAAAAAATTTCTTTTTGGTTGTTTTTATGGGGGGTTTTAAAGGCCCATGTCTTAAAAATTTTAAAGGGAAATTTAAACCCTCCCCCCACAAAAGATCCTCATTATGGAAAGAAGTGTTTAAAAAAGCAAAAATTAAAACATCTTTTGCTTACAAGAAAACCCCACCCCCTTTTAAATTTAAAGGATTTTTTTAAAGTTGGAAACAAAAAAAAAATTTCCCCCTTTTACCCCCCTATATTTGGCCTCATCAGGTAAAATTAAAAGGCTGGGTACCCCTTTTTTTGGGCCCCCGAGACCCCCCCTTATTCCCCAATTTAAAGGGCGGGGGCTTCTTTTTCCCATTAAAATTGGGGGATCCTTTTGGGGAGTTTTCTTGTTATTTAAATTGGGGAATTTAAAATGCCTTCCAGTTTTCCCATAGAAAAATTTATTTGCGCCCAACAGGGGAAAAAAATATCTTTTCCATCAACAAATTTCCTTAAACTAAGGCAAAAAAAGCATAGGGAATGGGCCAAAACCCCAATTGGGTTGTGGGGTTTAAAATGTAGTTGTTTTAAAACTTACTGGACAGATTCATCCGGTAGCGCTCTTTTAGCCTTTCTTGAATTTTAAGGGAAACCAAAATTTGCACGGGGAAAATATCCCGGGACCCAGGGCCCGGATACCAACACAAAGGGGGGGATAGTTTTACACTTTCTTTTCCCCTTTCCCAAAAAAACACTCATTAAAGAATTGATTTTTTTTCTAGGGGAAAGGGGAGCCCTTAAAAAAGTAGAAAACTAGGGGATATCTGAACAGCCAAAGGGTCCGCCCCACGAAACCCAACCCTCCAAAAACCCTTGCGGACGGGAACACCTACCCCACCCTTCAGCTCTTGGGGGAAATTAATAATTTCAAAATGAAAGTCCCCCAAAAATAGTAAAAAACCCAAACAAAGAATTTCACAAATTTTTCCCCTTTTCAATAGGCTTCTGTTTCCCTCAATGAAGCCCGTGGGTGGCACAAGGCCAGAAATCAGGGGAATTGTATTAAAAAATTGCAGAAAGGGAGAAAGGGGCCAAAAAGGGGAGGAATTTACATTGCATCCCCTGATTAAAGAATTTTGGGGCCCCTAGACAACAATTTAAAAATAGACCCCCTTTCCCCAAAAAACAAAGGAGAAATTAAATTTTTTGGGGGAAACCCAAAATTCTTTTATTTTTTTATTAATAAATATAAACCCCCCCAAATCAAATTTAAAAAGGGAGTTTTTACTTACATCGATCCCCCTTCTAAAATTTAAAGCTAACAAATTTAAAAATTTTTTCCAAAGAAAAAAGAAAAGATTTCTCCCCTCAAAACCCGGAAAAACCCCCAAAACTTTGACCTCATTTTAAAAGGCTGAAGCCTTTGAAACTTATTATCGTTTTTTATATAATTAAAATGGACCCTTTGAATTCCCATAGTTCTTTAAATGATAGCAACCCCCCGGTTTCCTAAACAAAGTAAAATTTACTTAGTTTAAACCAAAGGCCCAACTAGAGTTACTAAATGCCCAAAAGGATTAAAGAAATTCCCGGGGCAGCTATAAAGAACTCCAAAACTAAATAAACTCCGGGGCCGGGGGTCTATCAAATTGATTTTTTTTAAAAATTTTGTTCTCTTACTCTTACCGGGCATCTCCCCTAAATCTTTCAGGAAAACCAAAGTTTAAGGGTTCTGTCCCCAAGAAATGCTTTTGCGCCACAGAAACCCAAAACAGTCCCCCAAACCGGTAAATCCCTGATCAAATTCCCAAAATTACGGGGCCCCAAATATGTTTTTAAGGGGGCGACTTTAAAAATTATTTGCCAAACTCATAGCAAAACCGCCTAAGTGATATTTTGCCTTGCCAAATTTAAAACAAGGATAGGTGGGGTTTTGTTAAGGGTCGGCAGCCCGGCGAGCCCGGCATTAGAAAGAAACAAAAACATGTTTCATAAAAAATTTTGGATAAAACTCCCCCAATTCTACTATCATTGGACCCCAGAAAAGGGCCCTTTGCCCGGGACTTAACTGGGACTATCTCAAAGAATTTTTGCGAAAAATTTCGTTTTTAGGCCCAAAATTCAATGCATAAATTTCCCCTTAAAATTCTTTTCCCTTAGCAAGAAGATTTAAACATCGGGGCTTCCTTTCTTCGGCCTTTTCTATTTTCAATGGTACGCGTCAGAGCTGTCCACTTTCCCCCCTGATTTTTGTTATGTGTGTAGAACCTCTGGCTGAAATTGATTAAACAATCCGGGATTTCAATCTCGGGGAATCCTTTTTTAAACGGGCAAACACAACAAATAAGCTTGTTCGCAATGATTTTTTTGAAAAGGGCCCGCGAAACCCCTGAAAAACTCCGATTTCCCCCCCTTTCCCAACTCGGGGATTCAAAATCCCCCTTTTTTCCTTTTAAAAAAATTTGAACAGTTTAAAAATCCAGTGTTCTTCCTCTTCACTTTAACTCCATTTCAAAAGCCCTTTTCTTACAAAGAAGGGGGAAATTTTACATGGTCGGAATTTCTTCTATTGATTATTTGGGCTTCAAAAAAAACCCTCCTCTCGGGGACCCCCCACAAACAACAAACCCTTAAAACTCATTATTTTAATTCCCTATGAAGGAAACGAACCGCTTGTCCCAAGTCCATTTTCCGGGTTTACTAAATAAACAAAAACCAAGATGCTTTTTGGTTTCCCCTTTTTTTTTAAAAATTTTCTCGCGACCCCGCTCCCTTTCCCATTTTTTCCCCGGTCCCAAAACTGTTTACTAAGCCCCAAATTTTTAATTCTTAAAAATTTTTTGGGGGATCAAAAAAAACCTAGGGTAGGAAACAATTTTTTAAATTTCTTTTTTCCAAAGAAGGGGGAATGGCACCCCCCTGACTTGAACCTCTAAAATCGGGCCTCGTTTTTTTAACCCAAACTAAAATTTCTTTGGGGAAACCCGCTGGGGGTACACATCACGGGTCTCAAATTAAAAATTTTCCCCTAAACATCTCCTTACAAAATTTAAAGGCCCTTTTTGTAGCAGATTTATAAAATCTTAAACCCCCACTCCAAATTTTCCCTTCCCTCCCAAAAAATCCCTTTTAAAATTTTGGGAAAAATATTTTAAAACCCCAAAAATGGGTGAAAATTTTTCAAAAAAAAATGGGGTTTCTACCCTCTGCCCCAAAATTAGCAGCCCCACACCTTGTGTTAAACAACGGATGAAAAGGGGGCTTTACACAAAGGGCTTTAAACAAAAATGGGGAAAAAAACTCCAAAACATTTCCCGTTTTAAAGCATCATTTTTTATAATTTGGGAAACCCCCCCAAATTTTTATAAGTTTTTTACAAAACCCGCCATTTTAATCCAAAGTTGGGTATGGCCCAAAAATTTAAATGGAGCCCTAAAATATCTAAAATTTTTGCGAGGGAAAAAAGGCTTTGAAAAGGGGCTTTCATTTTAAAATCCCTTTTAAATTAAAAATGTAATAATCAATGAAAACCAAACTTTTTAAAAAAAGGGGGAAAATGATCTATCTACTACGTTTGACAAACAGACATGGAGGGGCGCGGGTTTGCGCCCCCCATTCAAAAAATTCAAAGTGTATAAATCACTTAGAAATAATGAAAAAATTACATCCCAGGTTTGGGAACTCCCTCCAATCGAGTTGCTCATTTTACCCAACCCCGTTCAGGCCCCTTTTTTTGGAGGGGGAAATTGGGGGTCAATTGGGAAACCCTTTCTGCATAAAAGTGGTTTTAAACTGTCCTATAAAAATGTGCTATATGGGGTCAAATTTTGGGGAATTTTTTTCTAATCTTTTTCACCCCAAGATTACCCTCACCCCCGGCCCTACATTTCCCTTTACAAAACACCGGGAAAAATTCCCGCCCTATTTAGGGCAATTTTTTTTCATATCCTAAAAACAAAGACTAAAACCATAGCTAGCCATTGGAAATCCTCGGACCCCTTTTTAACAAAGAAATTTTAAACAAGTCCCAATTTTCCAATTTTGATGTGAAAACCCCTTGTGATTTTTCCCCCCCATTTTTGTTCCCCAAAAAAAAAAAAAAAAATGGGGAGATTTGGAAAGACTCCTCCTTTTTTGGGCTTTTAAAAAAATTTTCTACACAAACCCCAAATTTTTAAAACTATGGTATATATGAAAAAGCTTTTTAGTCCCCCATAAATTTAATGATTTTTTTGTTCACAAAACCGATTTTTCAAATGGTGGGCTTTATTAATGTTACTCCTTTCCTTCAAACCCATCTTAAAATCCCACTTATTTAGAAAACCCCCCCGCTGTAAAAAAAAACCCCCCTGTGAAAAATTTTCTAAGGGGGGTGGTTTGTATGTTAAATTTTTTGTTCATATTTATGGGGTTTTTTGTCTTTCGTTGTGAAAAATGTATAAATTTTTTAAAATTTCAATAAAAAACTTCATGAAAAAGAATTCAATTACCAAGTTTTAAATTGATTTAAACTTTTTTTTTCAACTGTATTAAAAAGTGAAGTTGTTTTTCATTTTTAATACAACTTAATGCAAATGAACATGTAGTGTGCAGCAGCATCGGACTGGGGCTCCTGGGGACCTCCAGTAAACCTGATTCTTGGGACTCATCGTGGAGTTGATAATTGGGGCCCACCCTACAGCTATTTTACATGACTGCACATATTGCATATAACCCTCGTTCTCTGACTTTCTGCCTGAAAAGCAGTCCCAGGTCTGTCATGTCCAGGTCCACCATATTTAGGGGCCACCCACGCCCAAGGACTTACTGGGGCTTTCCACTATTGCCATGTCCAAGCCTAGTGGGCAGAATACTATTTACACATTGTGAGTCAATGGCAGACAAGTGTATTTGTATACAGCTGTAGACACATTTTAAAAGTAGTTTTGTCGGCAGTCAACAAACATGTCTGTTGCATGTAAAGCAGGGGTGTAACTTTGGTTCAAAAAGTGGGGGGGACCAATTTTCTCTCTCATCCCCTATCTTCCTATCTTCCTATCCCTCTCTCCCTCCCTCCCTCCCTCCCTCCTTCACTCGCCTTCCCTATCAATTCCCTTCCCTTCTCTCCCCTCCTCTCCCTGCAGTGAAGCGGCCTCCTCTAACTCAGCTAGGAGGTCTGAGGGAGTGCTGTGAACTCCCCCAACAGGTCCAGGCAGAGTCCTTATGGCAAACACTTTTGGTGCAATCCGTAAGGATATAAGTGGCTCTTTAATTACTGAAGTTTAGAGCCGGACTGGGAATAAAAAGCAGCCCTGGCAATGAAACCGAACCAGCCCACCTATAATGTTTCCCCCTCTAGATGGAAATAAAAAATGTTGTGCAATGCAGCACATTTCGCTTAACCCCTCCCATCCCCATCACTTCTCCATTAAATTTGTTATACACACAACAGAATGAGGAAAATAAAAGAATCCAACCTCCCTGTACCCCTAGGAATCACTTATGTCACATAATGTACCCCAAAATTTATTTGATTGCATTTCATAGACCAGAAAATACATCACTCAACACACCCCAGAAATGAATTATATTACACATGGTAGACATAGAAATTACATTACTATCTGCACCTTACAAATGAATTGCACATTGTACTTAAGAAATAATATAATTCACTGTACCCCAAAAATGTATTATATTACACACTGAACCCTAAAAATTAATTGCATTACTCACTGTACTCCAGAATTACATTACACCATACCCCAGAGAGTACATTACACACAGTACCCCAGAGACTACATTACTCACTGTTTCCCAGAGATTATTACATCACACACCGTATCCCAGAGATTACATTACACACTGTACATCAGAGATAACATTACTCACTGTACCTCAGAGATTAGTTTACACACCATACCCCAGATATTACTGCATTATTCACTGTACCCCAGAGATTACATTACACACTGTACAAAAGAGATTATATTACGCCATGCCCCAGAGACTAAATTACTCACTGTACCCCAGAGATTATATTAAGCACTGTACCCCAGAGATTACATTACACACCATACCCCAGACACTAAATTACTCACTATATCCCAGAGACTATTACATTACACTCCATATCCCAGATGTTACATTACACACTGTACCTCAGAGATTACATTACCCCCCACTCCAGAGATTACATTACACCCCGTATCCCATAGATTACATTACACACTGTACAACAGTGATATTACTCACTGTATCCCAGAGATTACATTACACACTGTACAACAGAGATAACATTACTCACTGTACCCCAGAGATTAGTTTACACACTGTACCCCAGATATTACTGCCTTATTCACCGTACCCCAGAGATTCCATTGCACACTGTACAACAGAGATTATATTACACCATGCTCCAGAGACTACATTACACACCGTACCCCAGAGATTACATTACAAGCTGTACCCCAGAGATTACATTACACTGTACCTCAGAGATTATATTGCACCATACCCCAGAGATTACATTACACACCATGCCCCAGAGATTACACACTGTACCCAAGATATTACATTACACACCGTACCCCAGATTATATTACACCATACCCCAGAGATTACATTTACACACCCTATCCCAGAGATTACATTGCACACTGTACAACAGAGATTACATTACACACTGTACCCCAGAGATTACATTGCACACTGTACAACAGAGAATACATTGCACACTGTACAACAGAGATTATATTACACCATAACCCAGAGATTATTACATTACACTGTACCTCAGAGACTAACTACATTAGACAAGGTACCCCAGACATCGTGTGTGTGATATATACATATATTAAACACAGTCAAACTACCCACTTAGGGTGGGTTCACATGACGGTTTTTCAGCATTGTCAGTGTTTGCTTGGTGGAAATTCGGCGCTTGCAAACGCAGAATTCCGATGAGCAAATGACCCCGACCGCCTGAGGCAGATTTCTGCCTCCTATCCTTTAGTGCTGTTAGTGCAGAAAATGCCTCAAAGAATTCTGTGTAGGCGCTGATAGTACGCGCTGAAAATACTCGAGTAAAATTAGTGTCATCTAAACATACTGATTTTACATAGGGTATAATGTAAATCAGTTTCCTGTCGCCCTGGAATCAGCATTCATATCTTCTGCATGAATGTACCCTTAAGTGTTCACCCAGCGTATAGCGGAGATTACTGTGTGCTCTGCTATATGCTGGGTGTTTTAGAAGTATGCGCTGGCCAGTCCACACTTCTAAAATGCTGCGGGGTCGGCCCCATTCACTTTCATTTTCCCCAGTGCGTAAGTGCGAGGAGAAGTGACATGGCTAGACACATGGCTTTACAGTATATACACATCTCACATATACAGTACATACCCTACTCACAAACACACAGCGCCTAGCACCCTCGTCCCCTCCTTATGTGTCTCCTGTAGTCTGGTGCAATTGGCATTTGGCAAGAGCTTCTTTTCTTCTCTGATGAGGGTTGAGCATAGGGGAAGTAGTATACGAAGGGAGGGAAAGATACAGCCCCAGATACAGAGTGTGCTGGACTGTGAGCCCCTGCTGACTCCTGCTCTACCAATCAGCACTGCTCTCACTCTGCACTGACACTTGAGGCTGCTACCTACTCTGTCCCCCCAAGTTGCATAGAAATATCAGAGGCAAAGGGTTAACTTTTTCCTCCTCTGTGTTCTGCTCTCCCCACTTACCGTATTCTCCTGCTTTCATATGGGTTATTTTTTATTGAAGTGGCTAAAAAGTGGGGGGGACCGTCTCCCACCCAGAAAAAAGTTACACCTATGATGTAAAGCCCTGGTGCTATGTTAACATAGCCTTAGGCCTCATATACAAACCAAAGCCATGGATAAGAGGCTGTACAGCAGAATTTCCTGTCAGGTTTGCTGTAAATCAGTACAATGTGGCTGTAAACTGCAGAGCCCAATAGATTTACATTTGACAAAAACTCAGTTTGCCTCCAGATGATATTGGAAGCAAAGGGAGTTACAGTAGAGCTCCAGAAAAGTCCACTGGGGCCCTACTATGGCTCTGCCCAACATCGACTTGGTTCAAAGCTATAATATCATCTTGTGTAGAAAGCCTAATATTTAATATCTTATATGTGTGACTAACTTTTTTTCTGGGCGAAACATAAAACATCCTGTATACAAAGAGTACATGAAAAAACTTCTGAGAAGAAGAAAGTTGCTTACAAAGAGACAAAGTAGGGCTAGCCAGAACAGGAGTCAGAAGTGATCTGCAAGCACATGAATGGGAACAGTACATGCAGTATGGAGTGCAAAATCAGTGCCGTGGTTTTCAGCCAGTTTGACAGCCTGTAATGATTTCTGGTTTATGGTAAGTTATTAATGTAATGATAGATTTTTTTGGGTGAGGGGTGGAGGGCACAGGTGAAGCTTATAAATGACTTAAGCAGGCCTCCCCAGGCCATTCCTCTTTGGTATTATTATTTGCTAACCCAACTCTCTATCAATATTCGGCCCGTTGGCTCTGGTTTAAGAGCGCTGGGCCACGGCATGTGGTGGCTATAGAGTTTTAAACAGGTCTCGGTGTGATTGGTGGCTGTGTCACTGTGAATATTTTTCAATGTCACACTTTGAGCCGGTGCTGTCAGACAGTGCGAGCTGGCTGCTCTGCCCCTGCACACCATGATCGCAGTATTAATGGCAGCTGTTCCCAGAGGCTCCTGTGATGAATATTGTTTAGTTATCGCTGCCGTGTTCGTGCTGCAGGACATCATTACCTTACTGCAATGAGGCTATGAGTTTTCAATTCCATTTTCATTAACTCCTGAGTTGCCAGTGCTTAGTAATACTTTGGTTGTCCGGTTAAATTTTTGTTTTCCAATGAAGTAAATGCCCCCACTTGTAAAGTTACAAAATATATGCTCCACTCTTAATCTTAAATATACCTAGTTTAACCTAAGACTCCTGTCATTAATCCATACCTATTAAGCCACTCAGATTCAGAATTAGTTTTGATCAGTATTTCATATCAGTATTTGTTAGCCAATGCTAAGAGTGGTTCCAACATATAGAAGAGCTGCACATCTTTCAGTACGTTTATTCCACGCTTAGATTTGACTTCCAATTACCAATGGAAAATTTTGACTGCCATGTGAAAGTGATATTTTAATTGCCAAGGAATACCAGAAAGTAAAAAAGTTTTGTAACAGTGATAAAATAAAGAGGGAGGAATATAAAAAAAATAGCAAGGACCATCTGTACTGTACTGGTCAAAATCCAAATATCACACTTGTATAAAATATTCCCAGAAATGTTTAATCCAGAACCATTTAGTAATATGAACATTTAGAGGACTGGTAACATTTACTACTGTACAAGTGAAATGAATGACCTATGGGAGATACCTGGAAAATTAACTTTCACTAAGATTACGTCCACACGGCAGAGGACAAAATACTTGTCGGATTCTGTGAAGATTATGAGCAGTATTTTACACTTGGTTTCCGACTTTTGTCCCAGTTTTTTGCAGCAGTTTTCGGATTTCGGCCATGTTATTCGATTGAACGGTACTATAATCCACTGTTTTCAAGTGAAATATGATGGACTATAGAACATGTTCTAAGTTTTTTGACCCGGTTTTAAGATTTGAAATCCAACCTAAGAAAATCCGAGTTGTGTAGATGACAGCTCAGATTTTCTACTGAGTTCTATGGGTACGGACAGTCGTTTTTTTTGCAGATTCTAAATACCGGCTTAAAAATCAAATGGGATACACAGCGAATTGTGCCAAATTTTCTAATTTCACTTTCAAAGTTTTAATCCAAAATTATGATGGGTCTTTTGCTTATGAGCATCAGTGACAATATTTTTATCCATTAGTCACTGTAACACAGTAGATGTCACCAGGGAAACACAACTCAACATTGATTCCCCTGATCCTGCTATTTTTATATACAGTCCAAATGTAGTGCACTATCTGACTCAACCACAAGCCCCAGAGCTGAAGGAACACCTACTAGATTTTGAAGTCTCCTTTTTGTAGGATATTTTTAGGTGCCATTTCAGGTTTGCAGACAGGCTAAGGTGCTAAAACTTTATAAACACCCCTAAATAGACCCCGTTTTAGAGGAATATGTCCAGATGTATAGTGAATATATTAACCCCAAAGATGTATCACAGATTTTTTAGCATTATGCCAGTAAAATAGAAAAAATATATTTTTTCCACCAATATGCAGTTTTAGCTAAAAAGGTTTCTTATTCACAAGAAATCCAAAAAAGCACCCCAAAATGTATTATTTAATTTCTTCCAAGTACAGCAATACCCTATATTTGGGTGTGAGCTACTGTTTGGGCACATGGCAGGGCCTACAAGGTAGGGAGTGCTATTTGACTTTTGGAAGGCAGATTTTGGTGGATGCCATGTCGCATTTGTAAAGCCCTCAAAGTACAAGAACAAGTGAAACCTTCCAGAAGTCAACCCATTCTGGACTCAACACCCCTCAGTGGTGCATTTTAGGTCCACTGGTGTCTTACAGTTGTTTTTAGTATCGGGCTATAGAAATGGGAAAACACAGTAATTCCGCCATTATTTTTTGGGTTTCATTTTTACAGTGTTCGTCTTGCGGTGTAAAAGACATGATAACTTCACTATGCGGAACAGTACAATTACAACTCTATCAAATTAATGCCTTTTTTATGTTTTACTACTTTTAAACAATAGAAATGCTTTTCTAAAAAATCATATGCTGACAGTCATAACTTTTTTTTTTCCGTATATCGAGCTATATAAGGGCTTGTTTTCATTGCCAGCATTTTGGGGTTCAAATGACACTTTTATCGCTTTTTATCAATAATTTTGGGAGGCGGGATGAACAAAATACAATAATCCTAGCAGAATTTTTTATTTTTTACAGATGTCACTGTGTGGTATAAATGACATATCAACTTTACTCAGCAAATCAATACAATTACAGAGATGCCAAAGTTATATATTTTTTATGTTTTACTGCTTCTACACAATAAAACAACTTTTATCTAAAAAAGAAAACATGTTTTTGCATCACCACAGTCTGAGAGCCATAATGTTTTATTTTTCACTATTCGGAACTGTGGAAGGGCTTGTTTTTTGCTGTATGAATTAACATTTTTTTGGTACCACTTTAGGGTTTTGTATGATATTTTGATCACTTTTTATTACAATTTATGTGCTACGGGATAAAATAAAAAAATCACAATATTGTCACTGTTTTTTTTGGCTTTTTTCCATGAGCGTACTGCTGTGTGTTGTAACAGTCATCATGGTGACTGTTAGTGATCAGCATGGTGATGTCACAGACAGCCTGGCTTCCAGGTTGTCATGAAAGCCATCGGCATCCCCGCGATCGTGCCATGGCAGTGACGATGGAGACAGAGGGAACTCTCAACTCTGTCTGCATCAGCTCGAGTCCTGGCCGACAACCCATGGAGTCAGCTTTAATATACAGCTGACTTCATGTACTGATCATGAGAGCTTTGTTTGTGAGCCCGCGCAATCTCCTGGATGTACCGGAATGTCTGATTGCGGTAAGTGACTTGCAATCAGATTGGACCAGTATGTCCTTTTTGAGTGAATGGGTTAATTCTGGTTCATAAAAAGGTTCACATTTATACAAAGTTATTCAAAAGGGGTGAAGTATTTCATTAGTGAGAATCATCATGTTGATGTGTGGAGATTTAACGCCTTTACACTCCACTGGTATTTAAATATTTCAAACGGCTTGTGGATTGAGGATTGCTACTTCCAATAGATGGCACTCAGAAGTTACAACTCTTCTCCCATAAGCTTTTTAGAATACAAGTGGAGCGTTAAGGGGTTAAACCTCCGCACACTGACATGGTGCTTATCCCTAGTGAGATAACTTACGACCTCTGAGCCACACTCAACACCTATCACCTAGCCAGCCAGTAAGTTCTACTCTTTACCGATGAGGGGCATACCCCCCAAACAGCTGTATGCAGATGAACTTCACAGGCATGGTTTGAATCCCTTTCACATTGCAAGGCTCAGTGAGTCAGATGTGACTTGAGGATTGCTACATACAATAGATGGCGATCAACAGTTCCAGCTCTTTTCCCATAAGCCTTTAAGGATATGAAGTTACTGTAAGAGAAAAGGCTAGGCTCTAACAGCCTTTTTCTAATAGAAGTCAAAAGTTTATTTTATTCCACAGAAAAAGTATTACAACTCATAATGATTTATTGGAATACGGATAAGCTACAGTACCAGGCATAGCCCATTGTTAGAGAGGAAGCCGGGTATATGTGGATCCTCTGGGTCATCACACACGATGATGTAGAGTCTAAGGGGCCCCCCGGTCTGCAATGAAACCCACTGCAAGGTTGGATGGACTTAGCTCCAGGGAACCCCCAGGTCACTACCCCTGACGTAGCTACTCATGGTGACAGCTGAAGTGCCGGACTGAGGACTGTCAGGTTCTGACAGAGGTGATGGGTCACAGGCAGGTGCAATCATCGACTGTAGCAGAGTCCCAGGCAGGTAGCAAAGTGGCCTGGCGGCAGGCATCAGCAAAGCGGGTAAGGGTATGTTCAGACGGTGTATTGTGGGGCGTACAGTATGCGCTGCAATATACCATGTGTTTCGGGAGCTCGCGCTGATCAGTACGTATTCCCAAGGCACGGGGGGGCCGGCAGCCCACTGGCCCCATTGACATGCATTACTTGCGGCGGGTAATCGCCGCGAATAAATGTTATGTCACTTATCTCCCCGCACGTACAATACCATCGTATTGTACGAGCGGGTAGAGGAGGGGTAATTCATAGTTCTCTATGAGAGCTATGGATTACCGTAATTGTGGCGCGCATCTCATCACGTATGAAGAGCAAATCCGCGGCGAAATACGTGCCGCAATTACGCCGTGTAAAAACATACCCTAAGCGAACGGACATGTAAATGCGGGAAACCCAAAGACAACAACCAGAGGTCATGATCAAATTAGAGACATCAACAAGCTGACCCAGAGCAGAGGTAGGAAGTTCCTTAAGTCCTAGGTGGTCAAAGGTCAGGTAATTGTGTACTGTCTCTTTAAATCTCAATGAGCAAGTGCGAACGTGCTAGGGAGGGTATGTGCACACTCAGGATGCTGGCCCAGGGTGAGGCGGGCAGGAGGAGGACCCGGGGAGAAAAAAACAAGTAGAGGGTAGGGGCCCAAAACGGAAAGGGGTTCCCCAGAGCGGAACCAGGCCCCCCATGAAGACATATAGAGCTATTTCTGGATAACAAAGACAATTTTTTTCTAGCCACAGACAACCCGTGTAAGTGATACAGTGACCATGAATTTGGTCGATTTCACTTTTACCAAGCATTAGGTTTATCAAGAAAAGGCCATTGGGTGAATGACATATTTTGCTTTTTTGGGAAAACCCTGCCACGAGTTTTTTTGACAAAAGTAATTGTGAACTCAAATGGAAAGGGAAACAAAAGAAGAACTTATTCTTCTCCCTTTTGCAGGATCCATTTCTAAATTTGGCTAAAAAAAATACAGAGAAAGTTTTGTGTGAAACCACCCTCAAAGTGATTGCCGAAAGTTCTACTGTATTCCAGTCGCACTTGGCAATACGCTTACTGCCTATGCCTAGACTGAAACATCACTGGGCTGACATTGACACTGTGGGATGCTGCCGTAGATGTGGCCAGGATTGTGTTGGGTCTGTATATCAATTCTACACTGCTTGCTACATTGCTTACTGTCTTCTGCTTTTGTCACTGTAATAGAAATGTTTGGGTTTCATGGGTTTCAACACTTGCCTTCCTAATACTAATAGTGGATTTGTGGTTGGGTTAGGTTCTGTTCAGAATGAGAACTTGTGGTCTGTTTCTATAGGATCTATGGCAGGCCTACCTGTTTTTTGATCCATTTTACAACAGAACACTCAACAGACCATACTGGGTTCGAATGGTTTACAGTTCTTCCCTGTAACGGAGCCCTTGTGAGCACAGACTAACTTAAAAAGCAACTTCCATATTCCACATTTTTGGTTTAAAAATGCCGCCTGTACTCCAAATTACCTGCATATGCCTATCTAAAACATACCATTCATGCAGACACAATTAGAAGAAGATCTCAGTGCATACTGTTCATTGTCATGAGGCCTACTGAAGATGAATTGGTTTTTCTGGAATGCTAATGGATTTAATTTTTTGGGTTTAAAGGCCCGCAGCAAATTTTAGACTTTTTCAACAGGATTGAAGTGGATGGGGGAGCTACCCACCACCAGGAATCCCATTCAATCAGGTAGAGTCATAGCAAGGGGAATACTTTCACAATGATATATAAACAGAAGGTCAGGCATGCAGCCGACAGGTAGGTGTGGTCATAAACAAACCAGGTCAGTATTTTAAAATTTCCCAAAAAGGGGGCTAACACCTTTTAACAATGCGATTAAAGGAAAAATATTGCCAAGATTCTAAATGATCGTAAAAGGATCCTTAATGGGACGTTCCCACAAAGGAACATCTATGTATAACAGTTCAGCTCATAGCTAGATACAATCAAACTGTGTTACAGTATGAGGAGGGCAGCCATCCTCCCCATTCATTTCTATGGGAGTACCAAATATAGCTGAGCACACTTACTTGACTATATTCGGAACTCCCATAGAAGTAAATAGGGAGGATGGCTCCAAGTGCCACCCTTCTCATTCTGTGACATGGTCGGCTCATAGATACCTGTTGTGTGAATTTTCCTTAGAAGCCTAGAGCAGTTGGGCATTGGTTGGAGACAGAAAGTATTAGCATGTTTCCCATCTTTTAGAGCTTGCAAAGAGGGTAAGGTTTATTCTGATTTCATGTCAGATAGTGTCTTTTTATATAAGTAGTAAATTTTGGGTTTTTTCAACTATATATAAATTTATATAGATGTATACTTACGATTTTCCCCCCAATTTTAAAAGTTCAGGCGGGAAAAGGTTTCAGGGTTGTGAGCTGGCTTGGGGTTATATTAAAGATTTTAATAGGCTGTTGCCACAATCATCGTTGCTGTCAGATTTGAAAAAGGGGAAAGGTTTTTTTTTTGGCTTTCAAACCCAAAGGGGGTGACAATAATTCTAAATTTGAGCAGATTGTGAAATGTTCACATGCTATTGTGGTGAAAGTGTATCATGGAGTTGACAAATGGCACTATTGCAAATAAGCAACGTGGTAACTGCAGAACATCCTGCGCCATTAATGTAACAAGTGAACATCGGCTGCGAAGGTGCACCAAGGCGGACTGACATGCTACAGTGGAGCGTCCTCCCAAAAATTTAAACCCAGGGGGCTAGAAATGTGTGTTTGAAAAAAACATTTCAGTAAACCCCTACTGGGGTATGGGGCTCTAAAAAAGATGAATGGTTACGAAACGTAGCAAAATGAAGTTGCATAAACCAGAAAAGGTTTTTTTTTTTTACAGCAGTATTAGAATTGGACATCCGGGGTTGGAAAAAAAAAGGGTTGCTTTTTTTTGGTGAATCTTTTTTTTCTGTTTGGGGGCTTTTTGGCTTTTCAGGTGAAAACATCCAGAGCAAAAAACTTGAAACCATTTGCGGGGAAAAACCCATAAGCTGGGGTGGCAATTTTTATCATAGGGGATTGCTCCTGTGGCTTTATCTGGGCCCACACATCCATGTCATAAGCGCTCTCGACTTACTTGGATATGAACCCCAGCCTGCGATGAAAAAAAACACCCATAACATGCGGGTTTGCCCCCTTCCTTGGATGGATAGGATCTTTCAGCAACACAATGGGACATATCACAAGGCTAGAAATATCCGACATTGATTGGAAGAGCATGATCAAGACTTCTAAGCACACAATATTTACTCTGGAAATTAATGTGACCCCGAAGGGTGTAATCTTTCCCCGTAATATATATATTTTTAAATATAAAAATATATATATATATAATATATAATATATATATATATATATATAACAGTGCCTTGCGAAAGTATTGGGCCCCCCCTAAAAAACTTTTAAACCCTTTTTTGCCACATTTCAGCTTCAAACCCCCGAGATAAAAAAATTTTTAAATTTTTTTTTTGTGAAAATCAAAAAACCCAAGTGGGACACAATTGGGGAAGGGGAAATTGAAATTTTTTGGATTTTTTAAACTTTTGTTAAAAAAAAAAAAAAAACCTAAAAAGTGGGGTGTGAAAAATTATTGGGCCCCCTTTATTTTTCGTGCAGCAAACTCACCCAAAAAGTTAAGGGGAAGGATTCTGAATGTTTCCAATTTTTGTCCAAAAATGAATAATGATGATGAAAAAATTATAATCCCCCTGTGTTTTTAAAAAGGGCTTCCGTAAAAAAATAAACCTGCCCCTGTGATAGTTTTGGGGTTTTCTGTTTAAAGTGCAGAGAGATCATAAAGCCCAAGGAACACCCCGGGCAGGTCCGTGATACTTTTTGTGGGAATTTTTTTAAAGCCGGTTTTCGATACAAAAAGTTTTCCCAAAACTTTAAAACACCCCCAAGGGGAGAAATTTGTGCAAGCGTTTCTTTTGAAATGGAAGGAGAATCAGACCACTGCAAATTCTCCCAAAAAACCCGGCCTTTCCCTCAAAACTTCATCTCGACAAGGAGAAGACTGATCAGAGATGCAGCCAAGCCCCCCGTGATACTCTGGATGAACTGAGAGATCTACAGCGAGGTGGGGGGGAGTCTGCCCCCCGGCTGGGAAACTGCCCCAGGGGGGAAAAAGGGGAAAAACCCCCCCGGGGGGGGCCCCTGAAAAATGGTGGGAACCTTGAGATTTTTTTTTTGTTTGCATTTAAACCCTCGGGGGGAGGCAGAAAAGCAAGAAAGAGGGGGCAAAAAACAAGATGCAGAGTATGAAGGAAATTTAGTCATTTACAGAAAACTGCAGGGGGGGCCCCCAAAAATAAACTCCCCGGTGGGCCCAGAAAACAGCTAAACTGGGGGGCCCCTTTAGATTTAAAACTCCCCCTGGGGGCCTTAGGCACCCCGGTCCATAGGACAAAAATCAGTCGAAACACTGACAAATCTGGCCTTTTTTTAAAGGGAGTGGCAAAAAAAAAACCCCAATTTCTCGGGATAACCATAAAAAGTTTTCTTTTAAACTTTGCCAAAAAGCCGCCGGGGAGACACCAAACATGGGGAAGAAGGGGCCCCCCGGGAAGAAAACCAAACGGTTGGAAAAAGTTGTTTCTGGTCAAAAAAACCCAAAAACCCAAAATTTTTTGGCAAAATTTCCAAAATGAAAATTTTGGGTGTTAAAGCAACACAGCTCATCCCCCTGAACACACCATCTGTCACACATGGTGGGGGGAGCTCATGGTTTGGGGGTTTTCTTCCCAAAAGGGGCAGGGGAAGGGTGGGACAAAAATTTATGGGAAAATGGATGGAGCCCAAATACAGGGGCCATTTTGGAAGAAAAACCCGTTTTGGAAATCTTTCAAAAGACCTTTAGACTGGGGCGGGGAATTTTTTCTTCCAACAAAGACAATTTATCCCAAAAAATAAAAACAAAATCTCAATGGAAAAATTCACAAATAAACGTTCCCGGGGTTAGAATGGCCAAGTCACAGTTCCCCGACCTGAAAACCCCTCGAGAATCGTGGAAAAGTGAAAACTGCTTTTTCACAAACGCTTCCCCCAAACTAACCTAAATGAAACTCCGCGTTTTACAAACGCTCTCCATCCCCAAACCCCCTGAGCCCCGTGTTCACAAAAAGCTCTTCCATCCAACCTTTACTGGGGCTCCAGCTGTTTCGCCCAAGAAAGAATGGGCAAGAATTTTAGTCCCCCCGATGTGCAAAACTGATAGAGACATACCCCAAGCGACTTTTACGTATTTCGCACCAAAAAGGGGGCGTTTCCCAAAATATTAAACTTTAAAAGGGGGGGGAAAAAATATTGCATGCCCCACTTTTCAGTTTTTGTTTTTTTTTTACAAAAGTTTAAAATATCCAATAAGTTTCGTTCCACTTCACAATTGTGTCCCACTTGATTCTTCATAAAAAAAATACAATTTTATATCTCTATGTTTGAAGCCTGAAATGTGGCAAAAGGTTGAAAAGTTCAAGGGGGCCAAATACTTTCGCATATATACTGGGACTTTTCAGATTTCACTGCAAGTGTAATCGGGCAAATCCCTATTTATATTCCAAAAAGATGTCATTGTCTAAGAAAAAGAAGTGGAATGAAATTATTTCATTCAAATTTACATTTTATATACCCAAACATTTCTCTTTTTCTTAGACAATGACATCTTTTTGGAATATAAATAGGGATTTGCTCGATTACACTTGCAGTGAAATCCGAAAAAAAATTCCCGTTATGAAACCCGTTGTGCTTTTCATGACCTCTGGGTTTTTTAAAAGCCTATGGTTAATTGAACCTTTTTATTGTTTTATGTGTGCCCGGGAGGGGCAGGACTGTAAGTCCTAGTATTGTAAGGGTTTTAAGGGACATTCCAAAAGGTAAATGACGTAAGTGGTTAAACAGGTCAAATTTTTTTTACTGTGCAGCTACTACTTAAGGTTTTTCCCATTGTTTTTTTTAGATGGAGCAATAAAAGCTTAAAAACTTTCCCCACCTTTTCGACCCAAAAAAAGGGGGTCTTTCAGGCTCGGACTGGGCCGCCGGGGGACGGGGAATTTCCCCCCGGGGGGCCCCCCCGAGCCCCTGTGGGCCCCGGAGGCAGTGCCGGTCCCCGGGGCCTGTCCCCCCGCATCCCGGGCCCCGGGCACCCGGGGCCCGGTCCCGAGGGGCTCAGAGACCGGGCCCCGGGAGCCGGGGGGTAATGTCCCCCCGGTCCCGGGGCTGCGCGGTTTCAGCGGGGCAAAAGGCCACTTTCGCTGGGGCTCCGGGGGGGTCTCCCGACAGGCTTGAGGGACCAAACATTCAGCCCGCCCGGGCGCCCCGGCCCCCTTTGGTGACGTAGGCCCGGGGGGTGAAGTCACATCACCACCCCCGCCTTTTGCAGGGCGCCCGTAGAAGCCAGCAGCAGCTCGGATTGGCGGGGAGTGTCCGGGAGCGGCCAGGAGCGGGAGTCAGGTGAGTTGTGGTTTTTTCTTTTTCCTAAGTATCTTAAGGGGCCCTAACTACAAGCTAAAGGGGGCCCTAACTATATACAAAAGGGGGGCCTGACTACAAGCTAAAGGGGCCCTGACAACAAGCTGAGGGTGCCCTGACTACAAGCTAAAGGGCCCTAACTATATACTAAAGGGGGCCTGACTACAAGCTAAAGGGGCCCTAACTTTTATACTAAAGAGGGCCTGACACAAGCTAAAGGGGGCCCTGACTACAAGCTAAAGGGGTTGGGACCCTGACTAAAGCTAAAGGGGCCCTAACTAAAATACTAAAGGGGGCCCTGACTACAAGCAAAAGGGGCCCTAACTATATACTAAAGGGGGCCCTGACTACAAGCTAAAGGGGGCCCTGACTATATACTAAAGGGGGCCCTGACTACAAGCTAAAGGGGGCCCTGACTATATGCCAAAGGGGGCCCTGACTATATGCTAAATGGGGCCCTGACTATATGCTAAATGGCTAAATGGGGGCCTGACTATATGCTAAATGGGGCCCTGACTATATACTAAAAGGGGCCCTGACTATATACTAGAAGGGGCCCTGACTATAAACTAAAAGGGGCCCTGACTAAACACTAAAAGGGGCCCTGACTATATGCTAAATGGGGCCCTGACTATATGCTAAATGTGGCCCTGACTATATACTAAAAGGGGCCCTGACTATAAACTAAAGGGGGCCCTGACTATAAACTAAAAGGGGCCCAAAACACAAAACCAATTTAATTTTAAAAGGGGGCCCTGAACATATACTAAAAGGGGCCCTGACTAGACACTAAAAGGGGGCCCTGACTAGACACTAAATAAAGGGGTCCCTAACTACCTACAAACTAAATAAAGGGGGCTCTGACTACCTACAAACTAAATAAAGGGGACCCTGACTACCTACAAACTAGCTAAAGAGGGCCAAAACTACCTACAAACTAACTAAAGGGGACCCTATCTGCAAACTAGCTAAAGGAGGCCCCTAACTGTATGTATACTACCTAAAGGAGGCCCCTAACTGTCTGCTTACTACCTAAAGGAGGCCCCTAACTGCTTACTACCTAAAGGAGGCCCCTAACTCCTTATTACCTAAAGAAGGCCCCTACCTGCCTTTATACCCTAACTGCCTATACTACCTAAAGGGAGGCCCTAACTGCCTGTATACTACCTAAAGGAGGTCCCTAACTGCTTGCAGCCTATTTAAAGGGAGCTCTAACTACCTGCAGCTTACTTAACTGGGGGCAACCACCTACCTACAGCCTAACTAACTGGGACTCACCAACACCTACCTCCAGCCTATCAAACTGGGGTCCACCAACCCAACTTGCCTAACTTGGGCCTGCTTATCTACCTGGGGGCTATTTACCTACCCACGCGTGGCTAAGTACACACCAACCTACCAACTTATCCAGAGGGAGTCTACCTACCTAAATACGGTCTATCTAACGGTCTATCTAGTTATTTGGGGCCTTGCCCATTTGCCTACATACCTAGTCACCTAAATTATGGCTTGTACCCGCTCTTCCACCCCTTGGTAGTTTGTACAGAGGTGGAATAGGTAAAGAGATGCGGGAAAAGCGAGGATTCTAACTTTATTTGTGTGTAATTTCTGCAGGGATGATTGTGTCCGGGACAAGTCTCATGGGCGGTGTGGAACGGATGCAGAAGAAAAGAGAACGACTCATCAGATATGACATCTCCGGTGAGTCCCTGATTTTTAGGGGTTATTTTACTTCTTATTGGATCAGTGCTGGTATTCACGTAATGTGATGTGACCCGGCTGGTGTCTGACCTCTATCGGTCTCTAATGGGGGTTTGTGGTTATACCAGCTGGTGTCGAAACCACCTGTGGCTCTTTATGGTGTTGTAAAGGTTTTTACCCGAGCTGGTGGTTTACCACTTGTGGTCCTATTAAAGGTGGTGTTGTAGGTTTATACTGACTGGTGTTACCACTCTGTGGTCTCTATATGGAGTGTGGTTATACCTGAGCGGGGTTACCCTATTGGAAGGGTTTGTGGTATTCCCATCCTCTATTGAAAAGGGCAATACACTACGGGAAATCCCTAAAGAAGCATTTTAGCTATCATCATCATGAAAAACTTTTGGGGGACTCTCGGTTCACATATTTTGATCAAAAGATGTTTAAGCTGCCACGACTTTCAAAATCGGAGTCCCATGCTATCTTTACCTTCAATCGAGCCAATCTGGCCTCCCACTGGGTCAACCGACCTCCATTATTCAGAGAGAAAAAATAAAAAACACCCAACCTGCAAGCTGCCCTTCTTATGACAGCCTGTGAGAGTGGGGGGGACAGAAACCCAAAATGGAAGCACCCCTTCCTTCCATATAGGTTTAAATCAATGTACACCAAGTAAAAACGTATGTTCTCACACAAAAACATTTCTGAAAAAAAAGTATGCAAACCTGGGTGCCACTGGCAGGGCTGCGGCACACATTAATTATACATGTACACACACAGACCGCCGCCAGTGGCACATTACTGCAAAAAGGCAAAACACTACGTGGAAATCCCTAAAGAAGCATTTTTTGCTAAATTTTTCATACATGAAAAAACTTTGAGACTCTCGGTCACATATTTGATCAAAAGATGTTTAAGCTGCCCACGACTTTCAACGTGATCTCAAAATCGGGGAGTCCCCATGCTATCTTTACCTCTCATCGAGCCAATCAGGCCTCCACTGGGTCAACCGACCTCCATTATTCAGAGAGAAAAAATAAAAAACACCCAACCCTGCAAGCTGCCCTTCTTATGACAGCCTGTGAGAGTTTGGCGGGACAGAAACCCAAATGGAAGCACCCCTTCCTTCCCATATAGGTTAAAATCAATGTACACCAAGTATAACGTATGTTTGGGACACAAAAACATTTCTGAAAAAACGTATGCAAACCTGGGTGCCACTGGCAGGGCTGACCTCTATGTGGACTCTATATGGTGGTGTTGTAGGTTATACCTGAGCTGGTGTCTAACCTCTATGTGGTCTCTATATGGTGGTGTTGTAGGTTATACCTGAGCTGGTGTCTGACCACTATGTGGTCTCTATAGGGCGGTGTTGTAGGGGTTTTACCTGAGCTGGTGTCTGACCTCTATGTGGTCTCTATATGGCGATGTTGTAGGTTATACCTGAGCTGGTGTCTGACCTCTATGTGGTCTCTATATGGTGGTGTTGTAGGTTATACCTGAGCTGGTGTCTGACCTCTATGTGGTCTCTATATGGCGGTGTTGTAGGTTATACCTGAGCTGGTGTTGGACCTCTATGTGGTCAGGGTAGTGTTGTAGGTTATATTGGCATTAGTATAGTGGCAGCGTACATGTGTCTCTTATTGTAAGAGTGAGGGAACACCTGACCCTGTGTTGGGAGTTACATTTTTACTTTCTTGCTGGTGTGTATTTTAGAAGGTGGCGAGGTGCATGACCAAGGGAAACGTGGAGGGGGATATTGTATGTGGGTGGGGGTGGATATGGATGGAGCTACTTCGCTCTGTCTATGATATGCTAGACTTGCATATGTGTGAGACAAAGAGATATGTGACTCACTTGCTATTGTAAATAAAACAATACAGTTCTGTTTTGCGCACTGTATTATGTGGTAAAATGGGCGCATTGATCTCGGAGAGGCCAGTAATATTTTCATGTACAGTAGGGTGGGCCCCCTGAGATCAATTCCCCTGTGGGCCCCAGACCCCCCAGTCCGACTCTGGTGTTATTCATTAATTATATTTGATTTTCTCACATTTCCATAACATAAGATTGCAAGTAAAAGGCTTGTTCTTCAGATACAATCAGACCAGCCCATAATGACAAAGAAAGCAGGAAATATATTTGTTCTCTATGGTCACAAGGCAATAAGTACACAGCTGCCTTATTCCAAGGCCTGGATCTGAATAGAAGCAGGTTGTGGTTGGGGACCCTTGTGGCTGGTGTATTCCCAGCCTATCTCTTGGCCTTCTTTTACTGACCCAAATCTTGTGCTCCAGTTTGATCTACGCTTTGTTTCAGTTCACAAACAAGGAGAGAAAGAGAGAGATCATCTTGATAAACCTGGCACAACCTCAATAAAACCCTCACAAAGGCTGGGAAACAAATAGAAATTAGATTAAACAGGAGCAATACTGGTTGAATTGAAACAAGAAGTTAATATCTCCCCCTCCGACTGCTCCTGTCATTACCCTGAATCATATGCACCCGTCTGTAAATAATGTTTATCGCCTGCAAATCTCGACTTTCCACCAAGGCATTATGCCTTATTTCTGTAAAGATTGCATGAATAATTAACACCTTCAATGCCAGGAAAAAGCCCATGATATACGAGAAGGTAGAATATGCTGGATAATAGCAGCAATACAACTGAGGCCAGTTTGATATAGCTGTAGTGAAGCCACTCACCCATAGAACACATTTTCTGGATAATTACATTTTTCTTTATGGTATAAGCCAGTGGCTCTCACCTGCACTCCTCCTGGACCAGTCAAAATTCTCATATTATAAAGAGCCATTTCATGATTTTGCCATCACATTTATCTTTAAACACAGCTTTAAGGGGGCAATATCATTAAAAATATTTCTGTGTTTTATGTGTGGAGTCAAGTTATTAATAATCAAAAGCAAAGGACATTTTTTCTTTATTTCAGTGCTTTAAAAAGGCATTTCATGTGAATGTCTCTCCATGGGTAGAAATATGCACAATCTGAACAGCGGTGTGGGTGGTCCTTCTGCAGGGTAAGACTAGGTCCACACCTGCTTAATTATATCTGGTTTCTGTTTCTTTATAGGAACTGAATAATAACAGTGCCGAATCCGTTACATGACAAATTCCAATGGTGCCCAAAGGAGTCCAATGACTATTATGGAATAGTCTTGTCAGAACTCACTCACCTGGTCAGCTTCCAATCGGTAGGGTGCGCAGCTACTGATTCTCCAGGTTTATGACCACACCCTGAGAGACGCTCTGCGAGAGATTCCTTGAATGACAGGCGTCCTGCCACTCTGGACAGTGGGTGTATTACACGGGCAAATAGGAGAGCCAAGAGGTCGTACAAATCAGCAATGGGGGCTGTGTCCAGGCACTCCATTTAAACGTCTTGGAATCTGTCCTCTGCGTCTGTGATATTTCCTGGCTTGTCACTACTTACCTGTGTATTCTAGCTTGCTACTTCTGTTTACCTGACCTTGGCTTGTTTTCCTGACTGCGACTTGCTTTCTGATTTGGTACCTTGATCCTGACTGTGTTTCTGAACCTTGGCATATTTTCTGGTTTCTCTCTTTGCTTTCTGATTTGTGGCCTGGCGTTTCTGTACTATTGCTGACTTGGACTGTCTGA
This sequence comes from Phyllomedusa bahiana, assembly GCA_025379985.1. Lineage (NCBI taxonomy): Eukaryota > Metazoa > Chordata > Amphibia > Anura > Hylidae > Phyllomedusa > Phyllomedusa bahiana. Next base: position 43,173 of record JAODAL010014525.1, on the reverse strand, counting down.
CTCTTCTTTCCACCGGACGGCCCCAGCACTTTAGTAGTGGAGGAACCGTCGCCGGGTTTGGGGTCTGGCACTTAGGGCAACATTTCAAGTAGGCAGGGACAGTGGGCTGGGTTCCAGTTACGCCTCACTGTACCTCCCTTGATGTGACAAGTCTGTTGGGTTTCTGTCATGGTGTCTTTGGTTTAAAGAAAGAAAATAAAGCTGCATGCTGCACTAATTTTTCAGTTTTTTGACTGTTTTGAACCAGATGTGAACTAGACCTTCCAATAGAAAGCAGTTGTAACTTCCCTTGGAGGAAAACCTACCTGCTCCAACTATGGAGCAGCTTAATTGCAATAAGTGATACAATGCACTATGGTTTTTTAAAAAGGAAGTATTTACATTTTCTTTCCAGAAACCGCACCACTCTTTATCATGGGCTGTGTCTGATATTACAACCCAGCCACTTTAATTGAATGGTGCTGTGTTGTAGTATGATCTAGAACCCACGGATAAGAGTGGTGATCTATCTGAAAAAAAATTCTAATTCCAAGAGCCCCTTTATCTCATTTAATAAATATAAACTACTATATACTGGATTAAGTCATCCTAGCTTTAGGCCCATAGTCAAACAATTCCTGACAATAATGCTACTAATCTTAGGTCAACATAGAAGACCAAATTATTGACACTCAACATGTCTTAAAAGCTGATGGTGATTGTATAAGTATATAGTTCTAGTACATAAGTACTAGTATAAGTACATCCCTAATATGATTTTATTAGTATAGGGATGGGAAGCTTCACTGGTGTGGTGGTGTCACTCAGTGTGAAAAAATTTAAAATAATTGTTTCATAATTTATCTATATTAGGAAATATATAATTATGTACACCCAAAACAGGTACTGAGCAACTACCTAATGGACAAATAAGCTGAACTGAAGCCACATAGAATAACCAGGGTCACATCTGCAAATGGCAGTGCCCCATACCAAAGATACATTAACAAGATACTCTTATCTATACTCTAAAGCTGGATTTAATCTTCTAAATGCACAAACTATAGATGAAGACAATATAATTTTGACCAAAATAGCTACCTACATACTTTTATTGTGATGGTCCACAACCAGTTGAAGAACCCAAGGTTGGGGACTGCGATACAGTGAGTACATAGTTAATTGTTTTCTTTGGATGCTTCATAAACTGTAAAACTAAGGAAGATTATAGTATGTAAACCGAACATTTTTATGGGTCCTATTTCACTTACATGGTCAGCTGTTTGTGGTATTATGTCCTCCAAAAACGATACAATCAAGTTATGTTACTGCCCATTACTGTTGAGCAGAAGTTGAGCAAGTACATTGTTGGCTAATGGCCATGCACAAAAAATAAATTATCTGTGAGGAACCGGCCAAGGGCACACAAGTAGACACCGACTGAGTGAGGCGCTGACGCTGTTCCCAACCCATCGTCCCTGCCTTTTGGGGGTGTCCGATTCCTTAACAGGTCGGCCCCAACCGAGGACTGCAAGATACACTGAGTAGGTGAATACACAAGATGCAGACAAAAAAACAATCACTAAACACAATAACAGTCAAACTAGCCAGGTCAGCAACAGATGGGAGAAACAGTACAGAATCACTAAAGCAGAGGAATAGTCGGTAAGTATAGCTAAGGTTAGGTAACAGGTAAAGCAAGAAAGATTAACAGGCTAGCTTACAGGCACAAAAGGTAACCAGTATAGCAGGCCAGCCGAAATGGCACAGGAACCCTTTTATAACAGACCAGAGAAAAAAAGAACAGAGGTGATAGGTGAAAGCAGCAAAAGATGGGTTGGAATACAAGGCTGTCAATCACAAAAACTTGCAAGGAAATAAGATAACTAGCCGATTGCTGGAGGACACTGACTGCGGGCGTTGGCCAGGAATCAATTAACAGAGCAGAGTATGACAGCGTTCCCATTGGTGAAAACAAATATAAAGAAACTATGGCCGAAACCGTGGTTTTTGTTGCAATGGCCATGGCTGGCGACCAGAGCTCAAAGCTGAAGGTATGTCAGGCACAATCATGACATTATCTTTGTATCACTATTAAAAATGTTAATGCTAATTATACAAGGCAAGAGGGTTTATACATAGGTATACTGGGGGAGGAGGGATTTTTTTAAATATTCTAAAAGTATTTAACTTTTGAAGAGCACTATGTAAAAGTGAAATCTGTGCTTTGATTGGTTGTCATGGGCACACTAGATATTTTTGGATTTAGACTATTTGATATATCTCCCCAATATTTCTATCCCATTATTCAGATGATTAAGTATGGCTGGTAATATAACAGATGAACTACAAAAGTGGATAATAAACAAGACTGGAAGGAAGAGAATGCTAAAAAGGTTCAACAGAAATGGGAAGAAGAATTTGCAACACCACCAACTAGACTATCAGTATACCCTATATGTAACAAATCTGACAAAATTGGATCCAGTTGTAATGAACCAACAAGTGCTCGACCAGTGAGTGTTGCTTCTGACGAGAATGAAATGTTAATGGCACTGCAATTTATTCAAAGCCCTTCAAAAACCTAAAACAAAAGCTTCTAAAGATTTGGGCAATTCCTGTAGATTTTTGGGTCTTTTACTCTGGCACTTGGGGCTGAAAATCAATTGGCCAAGATTAATCCATAGATTATTATAGGATGATCCAGATCAGCATTTACAAGTTTCTAGGGCAGTTTTGAATGAAGAAACACAAGAAGATAATATCAGAAAAATAACTTGGTCCCAACTACAAACTTTCAGGTGCTGTTAATATTCACAACTCAGAGGAAAACTTCTTTGTAAAAACTAGTAATCAGTGGAATCAACCTGGTGTTACAGTATGGGTGGCCCTTTTGAAGTAAAGAGGGGTAGACCTCTCTTTCCCAATACAGTCGTTTCCTCAGACCTGTAGCTTAAAGGGTTACACTTACCATGTTGATTAGCTTTAAACGTAAGCAAATGTAAATAAAGTTAAAAAATACATTGCTGTTCTGATTTTGCTTCCCTTCAGAACTAGAGCAGTTCTAATTTCCTGCTTGTGTCCACAAGCTTCAATAGGTTACCAGCCATCACTTTCTCCTCTCATTACTTCATCTCTCTCTGCTCTAATTGCTCCAGCTGCCTTGGCCATCATGTTGGTGATGTCACTTTCTGCTGTATTTTATCAGCGGACCAGGAGCTTGTAATCTATTATACTGATAAATATAACCCTTTAGATCTCTGTTGCCTTGTGTCCTGCTGTTTAAATCCATTAATAATGGCCATCTAACAGGCTCAGCTAGGAATAGCAGAGCTGATATGTCAATCATGTCTGTAGAACTGACCATAGCCCAAACAGGAAGGCAGAGCCTAAAGCTCTGTTAATCAGCATGTTAAGAACAACCCCTTAAAAGGAATGTGTCATAAAAAATGACTTATTGTTTAACTCACGCTTTTATGCTAAACACATTTTTTAGGAATTTTTGGTTGTTTTTTTAATTTTTCATATCACTTTCAATATTTTTTTTAATAATTCTTAAGTCCTGTAGTTTTCACGTTGACCACTAGGCCTAATAGTCTGACACTTCCTGTTCTGTAGAGAAAGATTTTCAGTAGTCTGCTTAATATCAGTACAAACAGGGTAAAAACTGAAAGGTGACACCAATGTGTATGGATAACACAGGATCCACCAGTCACAATAGGAGATGTCACAATTCACCCTTTCACCTCCCTGCACACTGACTTCTTCCCAGGTCACAGAGCATGCTAGAAAACTATCCTGTAGAAGTCAATGGGACTGATCCTGTTCACAGACTCCTTTGTACATGAAGCTGCTGTAAATCATCTCTCTAATGCTGATAAAAGCAGCTCAGGCAAGAAAGCTTTCAACACAATCATATATAGACGACTGAATTAAGAAATCCACAATCGGAAAATAAAAATGGCTGAGAAGAAAAGAATTTGGATCAGGGTCTTGATTTAATAAGTAAAAAAAAATTGGCGACAGATTCCCTTTAAAAATGATATACCACAATTGCGGTTGGAGCATAAAAATGAAAATTTCTATTTTTAGCAATATGGAGCCCCACCTCATTAAGTATTGGTGGTGTGTAATTTTGTTGCCAAAAAATTATCAGTAGGTGTGTAGCTATAAGAGGCTTAGTTGAATGGCTATTATGTTCACCAGATTTTACCCAGATGGACTTTTTCTATTGAGGAGTTAGGGCATGTCCCCACGGCACGGGTTTTGCGTTTTTAATTTCGGCAGTTTTTCAGCCCAGTTTCGGGAATTTTTCCATGCAAACCGTTTCCGCCTGCCGGTTTTGCCGCCGGCTCTCCGGCGGCAAAACATTGAACAAGCACCATCTTCTGTCCGAAAACCGGACGGAATATGTGCTTCTCAATGGGAGGGGGGAGGGCTCTTCTCCGCTCATCGCGGAGAAAAGCCGCCCCCTGCCGCGGCCGTGGGGACGGCCGCAAAACAGGACAGATACCGGCGTGCAAACCGGCCGGTATTTTTCCTATGCCGTGTGAACGCACCCTTATAAAGATAAGGTATATTTAAGAAAACCACACACAGTTAACAACATGATTCAATTCATAAAAGAAGCATGCAAATAAGTGAATGCCAATAAAGAGCTGTGGACCAAAGTGTGCTTGAATGAAAAAACTAGATTACAGCAATGTTTGAATAGTGAGAGCAGCCATTTTGAACATATGAGGTTGTACTTTATTGTTCTCTTATTCTATATAATACTATTTAACTAAATGCCGGCCGCCCATTGACTATAAACGTTCAGGTAGTTGATATTTAACTCTGCATAGATGTTCCAGAACGTCTGTGCTGAGCATGCAGCTGTACACAAATTGTGCAAGTAGAGAGCCAGCTTCTAGTGTTAGCCAGGTTTCCACTGAGAAGGCAGGGATGCTTTTTAACAGTCCCTGCTTTCTCGATTGCTGTATATACTGTGCTCAATGACCTACGTGACCTCCTGCTTACTGACGACTGTGGTCTTACAAGGCCCACATCAGCTTTGCGGTGACATCAGAAGGTGTATATTTCCTGTTTTTCCCCTGTAACTACGACTAAAATATCAGCTCCAGTTACAGGGGAAATCAGCAAAAAAAAGTTTGATAAAAATGACCCGCAGAGGTCTTTTTTGGCTTTATGGAGGTCACAATATGTAATATAAATAATAACAAAAAACACATATAAAAAATAAAATTGTATTAAAAAACAAGTAACAGCCCAGAAAAGAAACTTTTAGTCATGTACCCGACAACCGTATAACTTTATATCGTCTATGTAAAAATGTCTATGACAGAAAACAGACACATTTACAAAACATATTTTAGCGCCACTTTTGCTGTTAAAAATCAAAAGATGTGAAAAACAGTTTTTTTTACTATTTTCCCTCATATTATTAAAAAAGAGAAAAGATGTAACATAAAAGATTACATAAAATAAAGCCTAATGTATAACAGAAAAAAGACAGAAAAATTAGTAGAATAACTGAACACTAAAAAGTGTCCAACCCTTATATATTAAGGAAAAGCAAATGTGGCTGTTCAGGAGTAAATAGGTGGGGGGGGAGAATGGCCTGTTTAGGAAGTGGTTAAACAGTATACCTATTTTTATAATTACATATTAATACCTATTACTTAAACTGCATACTTATTTATGCCCCTCCCTATATATATGGTGGAAAGGCACTCGAGTCACTTCCATAAGAACTCCTAGACCAAATCAAATACATTCACTGATAAGCACATTAGAAAGCCAATCAATGCTTTGAATCATGGCCAAAAATCAAAGTACCAGAAGGAAAACCACATAAACATAATCAGAATCTAAAGATAAAATTCTGTAGAACAGAGCCAAACTGCGTCTGATCCTATGAAGTGATATAGATGTGGCATTTATTCTCGGGAGTCAGCCATAATGGATGCCTTCGCTATGTTAGTAAGGCTTCCACTTCCTAAGTGCAGCAGTAGTTTCTGCCTGCACCAGCCCCGGACGTGTATGTTCCTCCTCAGGCTGATTTGTGGCACCTCTCATCTTTGCATTATGAGAGCGCTCGCAAGGTTGTGAAATAAAATGTCGCTTAGGATAATGTAATTGGCCTTAAGGTACAGGAGTTGAATTATATGCTGGTGATTTATAATCTGGAAATTAAGGACTCACTCATTTTCTAATTTAATTCCATCTTTAAAGGGAAAACGCTCAGAATTAAATTGGTAAGTGCCGCCGCTAATTCAAATGCAGATGTAATTTGGATTCGAGAAGGCGCTTGGGGTGATTAACGAGTCCCCGATGGGCTGTTCTGATCCTTATCTGCTAAACCCCACAAATTCTCTGGCAGTTGTGACAATAACGCTAGCAGGGTGAGGAAAGGCTGAGCAGTATATATTCTCAGTAGCATTGTCAATCCCTCCACAGCCTTTCCTCCTGACAAGCAATGGGGCCTTATTTCAAATCTATAGCATAGCAGAGTCAAATCTAAGGCTTCTTGGGCAGCGCTTTGTCACAGCTAATGAGAAGTTTTAATTGTTTACTGTAAACCAGGATGTGCCTCTTAGTGCGTGGGCAAAAATGTCTCTATCCAGTGTCTGTTATTTACATTTTATATGGAAATGCATTAACATTATGGAGCACGTAAACTATATCGGATATAGATACATTAGTGACTAACATAAAACAGAATGGCCTGCTATTATCATCTGTGCTGCAGCTTTTGGACTTGAAGGAGAGTTATGAATCTATTTCAGCACATGCAAAATGGTGATTTAAAGGCTAAGGCTTCGTTCACATCTCATTTTATGCTTCCGTCAGTAGCGTAGCAACAGGCGTCGCAGCGGTCACACTTGCAACTGTGCCCCTGAGCCCGTGCACCACACAGCTGCATTGCTGGGTCACACAGACCCAGCAATACAGTGATTAGAGCCAGCACCTGAATAGTGACTTGCTGGGCACAGAATGGTACAGCCAGATTTGCAATGCAATGACCGGGATCGGAACTAGCTCCAATCCCAGCCAATTAACCTTTAAGATGCTGCGGTCAATGGTGGCCATGTCATCTAGGTGATTGAAAGAGGGAGGGGTCTTTCTTTCAATAACTATCTGCACACCCACAATGTGGTGATTGTCATAACAGCCGGAGGCTAAATAAAGACCTCAAGGCTTGCTATATATTGAAGCCTATTAGGCTTTGCCACAGAAAGGGTCTAATTGTATATATATCAGAGGCAAAATACATAGTAATATATTAGTATAAAAGAATTCACATAGTGTTGTCTCCTAGTGAGACCAAAGAAAAAAAAAATAGGAAATTAAAAACAATCGCAAAATACCCGTTTCCCAAATTAAAAAAAAAAACTTTATTTCATGAATAAAAAGAAAATATAAAAATTTACACATAACAGGTATCGTTGCATCCCCTGTCAGGACAAGAACCCAGGGGTGATGAGGAGCAGATGCTGGGTAGCTGTGGAAAGCAGTAGTGGGGACAGCTAGGTAGCTTTTTTTCCACAGTCTATTATTTTTTAAAATGAATTTTCTTCTGCTGGAGGTTACACCGCAGGCATCCATTGTGCCAAGTAGGGAACCTGTTGCTAAATGTAGTGGTCTACAGCTTTTGCCCATGAGTAGAGGGCCAGAACTTAAGTTTTTTTACCACAGTCCATGAACCTTTAGCGATGCCCCTGGCTTTTGTCAGAGGTATACATTGGGAGTATTCCCTGGCATATACCTCCAATGAAAGAGTCTCACCTATGCTAATGTATTGACGAGTGGCATAGACCAGCCATTGGCTCTCATTGAACCAAATGGTATACATTTTTTTACTGTGTCACTCTGTATAGGAAAGCATGGCAGACTATCCTTTCATATACAGACAACACAGCACTGTTATAAGGCCTAATAGTATTTGGACCTGACAGAGCCTCATCTCTCATTGTGCTTGTGATGGGAAATGTGGCACCTAACCCCTTCTTTGAACTCTCTGGGACACTGCTGGGGGCTTTATCAAAAATCCAGTACTGACAGGATAGCTACTTCTGTACTAGCAATGTATCCAAATGGGGGAGATAATTGGAGCTTATTGCAGCTAATAGCCAAAAACATTCTCTAAAAAGGGGCCCAGATTTTGATATTGTTTTGAGCCCGCTCTCCACAAGATGCTCTTCTGCCCTGCAGTTTAATGTATTCACAACAAAGTACCATTATCATCTACTTCTATTGGAGAGAGGGAAAACAAGGTTCTGAGACGTTCACCTCAGTGAAACCCCAGTCACCTCCTTAAATTCTGATTTACTAGAAGCACTTACATACTTATTGGCCATGTAGGAGAGCCAGCTAGCCAGTAGATTTAGAGCACTGAACTGTGAAGTCTTCTGGGTAACAAATTTCCAAACTGACATATCCAATAGGAAAAGTAAAAGGAGATGTGATTAATTAACTGTAAATAAGATTAAAATCCCAATCCACTATCATTATATAGCATAATCCAAGGCCTCATGCACATATCTATATGATGTTTTGCTACTCAGCATCTATAGACGTCTATATCTGAGAGATAAAAATTGTGCGCTTGGTGTCATGAAGCATCTTCCTCTCTTGATCCAGATTTTATTTCAGTAACCTCAACTGAATCCTTACAACCTTATAATACAGAGTGAACTGAGCAATCTTGTAAGGGATTTGGATCTGTCCAAGAGTAAGGCTGAGCTCTTAGGTTCTGGGCTAAAGCCGTGGAATCTCCTAGTGGCCGATGTTCAGATTTCTTTGTTCCGCAACCATAATAAAGATCTTGTCCAATACTTCATCATGGAGGGTGATCTTGTGGCATGCAACAACATCAACAGTTTAATGAAAGCTCTGAAGATAAGTCATAACCCAGTTGAATGGAGACTCTTCATCGATTCATCCAAAACAAGCCTAAAAGATGTTTGAAAAATTGCAATGCGCTACCTTCAATTTCACTTGGTTATGCAGTCCTTATGAAAGAAACCTATGACAATATGAAACAGTTGTTGAGGTGCCTGAACTATGACATTTGTGACCTCTCTCTGGTGACTTGTAGGTGGGTGCCCTTACTTGGTCTCCAGTGTGGATACACAAAGTACCACTGCTTTCTGTGTGAGTGTTATAGTCGTACAAGAAGATATTACTACAATAATAGAGACTGTCCTCTTCAACATTCACTTCAAACACTTGTTGGCCAACAAGATTTTGTTACCACCATTGCATATCAAGTTGGGCCTAATGAAGAACTTTGTAAAGGGAAAGGATAAAAATGCAATAGCATTTTGGTATCTCATTGATAATGTTCCAAGAGTGAAGCAAAAATAAAGGAAGGAGTCTGTATTGCTCCTTAGATTTGTAAGCTTCTACAAGATGAGTTTGTTGCAGGGCAAGAAAAAGGTTGCATGGGTAGCATTCGCATTAGTGCCAACTAATTTTTTGGGGAAACTCAAGAGCAGATAGCTATGAAGAGTTGGTGGAAAATCTGCTCAAAACATATAAGGATTGTGGCTGCAACATGTCCTTAAAGATTAATTTCTTACATTCACATCTAGCCTCTCCTCCACCAAACTGCAGAGCAGTGAGCAACAAGCACGGTGAGAGATTTCACCAAGATATGGAGAAAAGACATCAAGGACAATGGACTCCATCAATGCCTGCAGATCAGTGTGGGACAATTGTAAGAGATGAGTCGATGCAGGAGTAAAAGAGACAAGCAAAAAAGAGTTGTCACTGAAAGAGGGCCAAACTTTGTAGTGCAATTTCTGTCTATAATTTCTAAATTTCTGAATTTCTGTCTACATCACTGAAAGAGGGCCAAACTTTGTAGTGCAATTTCTGTCTATAATTCGCAATAGTGTTTAGACATGTTTTAGTTATTTGAATTGTTTTCTCTAAATAAATATCAGAAAATCTGGCATAACAAAATATTCTGTATCTTTATATTTGTAAAAATAATGTTTCAAAGTACTGAAACTTTTATGCGTTAATTATATGTAAAATCACAGCATCTGCTAGATCTAAGACTACCCTGCAGAACAAAACTCTTGAAAATCATAGTAGTAGTAATGTGTGGTTTAAAACATTACTTTTAATTGATTTTAATTAAAAATAAAAATCCCTGGTACTACTCAGTAGCAATTATAGACAACAATATTGATGTAAAAATAAATAAACAAAATATCAATCACAGAAAGACTCATGGTTACGTAGATATGTTATTTCTAGGGTTGCGTATGAATGTTTTCAGCTACTCCAAATAGCAAAAGGAAGTCCAGGTAGTTAAAAGAAAGGTCATTAAGGGAGATATATGTAAAACCTTTACCTGTTACAACTGTGTCAAACTGCTTAGGTGTTAGTTGCTGCAGAGTTATCTCCCTGAAAGGGGTAGCCCTGGCACCTAAACTGCCGCTGCAACACCCTGTGACCACCATAGTGTAGTATCAAAAGAAATCATATATACATGGATAGGAAAGATGTTTTTTAGATCTCCCAATTGTTCCGGACGCGTTTCCCCCCACTTAAATATAGAGGGTTCCCCGGGAAAAGAAAAATATGGTTCAATAATCATGTAGAAAACCACCCCAATACATGATAGTAAAGGGGAAAGAAAAAGGGGTCTGTCAGTATTGACCACTAGATGCCTCAATGGGCTGACACAGAAGATGTTGTGCACCGTGTAAATACCCCAATTGGCTGAGAGATCTTGGTTCAACTTTAAGGACTGACAGAGATCAGAATGGGGGGAGGAGGGTATCCCTTCTCGGTACTCTAGAAAGAGGATATGATGCAACTATTTTCATTGTAGTTTTTGGGAGTTGCAGAAGTGGCTGTTTCACAATAATAACTACAGAGAACACCACACATATGTAGCCTCCTTTTATGAGGTCTTAAAGTTTATAGTATATCTTGAGGATTGTGGCAGAAATAAATACTTCTTCGAGGAAGAAAGCCAAGGATAATGCAGAAACAGATTTATCAGATTGCTCACTTAGGGCGCTTGAAATACTATATACAGAACTATAGTGCCAGTCATAAAGTGCCCACAGCGGATATAAGTTCATGATCTAGTGGTCAAGAGGACTTCCAACACTCAAACCCCCCACTAAACTAGCAGTGTATTGTGTACACTTTTTACATAGTTGTTTTGTAAAATGACAGGATTTTTTAACCCTTTACCAACACATGACATATGACTAAGTCATGTAGTCGCTAAGCTCCTATGAAGTCGGCTCACTCAGTAAGTCCACTACATAGGAGGTTGGTGTCTGTTGCTTATTAAAGCTGACACCTGCCGCTAACAGCAGGGAATGGAGCCGGCTCCATTTCTTGCTGTTTAACCATTGAGAAACCACAGCGATCACATCTACACTTCGATCAGCACCAGCGCGGCAAGATTGTGGGGTGCGATCCATCAACATGGCAGCTGGAAGCCTTATAAAGGTTTCCATAGCCGCCATGTTTTTGTTTCTATTACTTCCTGCCCCAGTGTGTCTTGCCCACAGTCAAGCATGGTGGTGGGAGTGTCATGGTTTGGGGCTGCAGTTTATTGAAGGAACTATGAATGCCAACATGTACTGAAGCAGAGCATGATCTCCTTCCTTCGGAAACTGGGCCACAAAGCAGTATTCAAACATGATAACACCCCAAACACACCTCCAAGACTACCACTTGCTAAAGAAAATGAGGGTAAAGGTGCTGAACTGGCCAAACACGTCTCTGGACCTAAACCCTATTGAGCATCTGTGGGGCATCCTCAAATGGAAGGGGTAGAAGTGCAAGGTCTCAAGCTCAATTTTGTTGCCAGCAGTTTAGGTTTGATGACTATGTGTTATTTTGAGGGTACACTAAATTTACCTTGTAATACAAGTTGTACACATACTACTTTACGTCATATCTTCAGTGTTGTCCTATGAAAAGTTACAATAAAATATTTACAAATACGTGCGGGGTGTACTCACATTTGTGAGATACTGTATATATCTCTTAATAGAACATCTAGTCACAGGTCATTTTTACATGACAGTATTTTTTTTATCCAAATTTTGCATAAGCATTTGTATGACAAAACTAGCAATGGGTCCAAAACACCAGGTACAAATGTTTTTTTTGTATGTAGTCTGTCCTTGTGTATTTTCCACCCCCCTTGTGTCGGCTTACAAATACTGATGTAAAATACTGACCAAAATATAGCTGTATACGAGAGGCCTGAGTCTATCAGGCACCATTAAGATGCAGATTGCTACGTTCAGGACAACCTTAAACAATGACAAGTTATCCTGTTGCTCTGGCAACATCTTTGTCACTTGGAAAGATTATTCATCAAGGGTAACACTCGGCAATGTCTCCCTTGTTGCTGTAATTTAGGGTAAAACATTCAAATTGATGCTCCTTTCATGTCTACAGACTTGTACAACTTTTAGCAAAAATTAGAAATGATAAACTCGCCACAATTAGAGGCTGGTCACCCAGATTTTTACTTAACAGCAAACAATACACAGATATGACAATAAGCAATGTCTGTTTCATAGCTGGACGTTATGGCTTTATGAACCATACCTCAAACAAATTATTCAATTTAATGGCACATTTTTTCCAGACAACAGAGAAAATGATAATAGAATCTCCAAGGGAACCTGTCACTTTGAACATGCTTTCTGGTCTGCAGGCAGCATGTAATAGAACAGAAAGAGTTGAGAAGATTGGTATATAGTTTTTTTTTGGGAGAAAGATTCTGTAGACTTTGGAGTTTATTCATTTACATTCCTGCTTATCCTGGATTAAGGAGTCCAGCAGGCGGGTTTATCAGTGATTGACAGCCTTCCTTACATCCGTGGGTATAGAGAAATAGCTGTCAATCATTGATAAACCCTCCTACTGGACTCCTTGAACCAGAATAAGCAGGAATGTAAATGAATAAACTTCAAAATCTACAGAATCTTTCACCTCAAAACTATATTTCAATCTGCTCAGCTCTTTCTGCTCTATAACCTGGTGCCCGAAGATCAGATAGCATGCTCAATGTGACAAGTTCCCTTTAAACGTTGTTCCTCTTAAGGCTTTTCCTACGCTAAATTCTTTGAGACATGAACTTCACTAATAAACACATTTTCTACATTAGACTGGCTGCAGCAGTGACAGATCAGCTTTACATTATGGAGCCTTGTTATTGAACATTTTTCTTTAATTCCCACTATCATTTTTCAATTATATTTAGGTCCAGACCATTTGCTGTTATGTCTTGCTTTTCTTTTTTTTTTCTATATGTAAATCAAATTTCATTCAGCCAATTTCTTACAGTTCTGTCACAGATACTGACTCCTGTTTCTGCCCATTTCATTCTCATTTCTTTTTTCTGCATTTTCTCTTTTCCAGACATACTGCTTTGAGTTTTCTTTCCTGACATTTTCACTTACCCATAACTATCCCATAACTTGGGATTTAAACACAGCTGGCTGGGAACAACCAACATCTTTTGTCACAGTTTATACTGGTTTTTCATCTTAACTCCTTAACGACCGCCCACCGTCTTTTGACAGCGGGCATTTCAGGTCATTCGTCTACAGCGACATCTTTTGGCGTCGCTGCAGACACTGGAGTTTGCGGCGCTAGAATCGGGGCTGTACTACACAGCCCTGATCCCAGCGCAGCTCCTACGAGCACCGGGGAGCGGGGGAACCTCCGCAACCCGGTGCTTTAACCTTTTGATTGCAGCAGTTCATCACCGCAGCGCAATCAAAGGGTTTCCCTGCTCTGTCGGGTGATCGGAACACCCGGTGATCCGACAGAGCCCGGGGAACGGCTGCACAGTCAGCCCTGGGAACCTAGAGTAGCCCTAGAACTGTCTGTGTAACAAGCCAGTGATCAGGACAGACTGTGTGTTGTCCTGATCACTGCCTGTGTCAGACTGACACAGATTATAAAGTATTAGCATACAGGAATATGCTAATACATTACTAAGTGTAAAAAAAAAAAGTAAAAATAGTCTCCCTTCATGGGATTTAAAAAAAAAAAGTAAAAAACATTAAAAAAAGTGTAAAAAAAATTAAAAGATAAATAAATAAAATAAAAATAAATATTTAATAAAAAATTGTGCATATATTACACACACAAAAAAACCTACACATATTAGGCATCGACACGACTGTTATAACCTGTAGAATTAATGTAACGAGTTACTACGTGTGAAATGTGAATGGTGTAAACAAAATGTAAAAAAACAGAAAAGTTTTTTAAAAAATGTAAAAAAATTCTGCAGTTATAAGTGAAATTAAACTATTCCATCATAAAGTACAACTCGTCTCGAATAAAATGAGTCCTTATACACCTGCATTATTGAAAAAATTAAAAATTTACAATTGTTGAAATGCAAGGAGGCAAAAACTAAAAAAATGTCCTGGTCATTAACTACTTTTCAGGCGTTCGGCTTAAGGGGTTAAAGAGAACCTGCCACATAGGTTATGCCTCCCTTGCTGAGGGCAGCACAGGCCAGTGTCAGACCTGCTGTTCCCAGCACTGTCCCTTATTCTGTAAGATGCTGTAGTTTTAGAGCATTTACCCAATTACTCAAATCTTATTCATCAGCATGTGTTACCCCCGCCCACCAATGGCTAGCACCGCCCACCTGGTAGTTCTTCAAATGTTTCTACCTATTCAAAGTAATAGGATTATCAGTTGAGGTGGGCGGGGCTAGCCTCAGGTGGGCGGGGTATGAAAAAACTGACTCTTTGAATGACTTTTCTGGCTGAAAACTGCAGATTTGAGCACTAAATACTCTAAAACTCCAGCATCTTATAGAATAAGGGACACAGTACTGGAAACAGCAGGCCTGACAATAGCTTGTTCTGTCCTCAGCAAGGAGGGCATAATCTATGTGACAGGTTCTCTTTAAGGGTGGTTTCGCACTCAACATTCTTTGGTGTTTTTACAAGCACTATTTTACTCCATAATGCTAAGTCATAAAACAAACTGCAAACCATGCTTTTCTGTTTCTGGCATTTTGCTGGCCTTTTGGCTTATTTTTTGGGTCAGTCGTTAATTTTTTTTTAAAGAAACACAGTGGGCCTCTTTCATCAAAACCGTCTAACAGTAAGTTTGCCCTTTTTGCCCAATCAGAACTCAGCTTTAATTTTTCCACAGCAGTGTAAGAAATAAAAACTGAGCTCTTATTGGTTTCTATGGGTAACAAATACAGTTTCATAAATGAAGCCCAGTATGCTCTAGTTATGGCATTTTTCTGGTATTTTTTCTATAGGACCTTGAAGAAGCCCCCACTTAAAGGGCTGTTCCAAAACTAATATATGCCCGTTAGTACATTGTGGTATGATTATAAATAGAAGAAAAAAATAAAACTTACCTTGTGAACAGTCTCGCCCCAGCCCTTGTGGCTCTCCTTGTGATCCTGGCCGATGACATAACTGTTCAATCTTCACGTGACCTTCCAACCATTAACAGGCTGCAGTGAGATCTTGCTGAATATACTGCACGTGACCGCTGCAGCATGTGATTAGCTGGAGGGTTTACAAAGTAAGTTTTTTTTCTTCTATTTTCAATCATTCAATTGCATTTTTTAGTTTTAGAACACCCCTTTAAAATATAAATGTCATGAACAGAAAAAAGCACCTCAAACGATTCTTGTAAAAAATAATAAAAACCACTTAGAAAATCATAAAGTTTTTTTCTTTTTCTTTTAACAGTTGTGAGGGGAACTTGTCAGACTGTATGCTATAAGGAGCTGTCTGGTAAATGAGAGGTTCACTAAAACTAAGGCATTGCTGCAGAGCTAAACATCAAAGTATATTAGTAAGCTGATTTTACATGTCTTGAGCAATAAGACTATGTACACGTCTATGTCAGAGGCTCTGTGAGTTCATCCCGGATTCCTTTAAAAAATACCGGACAAAATGGTATAGCATGCAGTAAAAAGATAAACACCATGTCAGAAACCCCCATTATAGTTGGTGGTGTCTACTGGGGGCCTTTGGTGTCCATCTTGTGATGGATTTGGCACCACTGTCATTTTCAATAATCTGCTTCGATAACAGAGCAGAACAATGGAAATGAACACTGCAGATGTGAACAGAGCCTAAAGCATATTTTTCTGCCGCTGTACAACCTCTTTAAAAACACCTTCTAAGAGACATTTTTACTTTTTATGTCAGTGTGACACATACAATGATGTATGAAACTGATTCTGCAGAGTGGAAAATGTCATGCTATTCAGCGTTAATGATAAGAGTGATAATAAAAAAAAATTCTATTCTGCCATTAATAATACATCTGTTTCTGGAAAAGCTGGGTGACAATCTGTGTAGGAGCCTTAATGGTAGCCATATTGCCTAAGAAGCACATATACTGAATGATAAGAATTTTTATTAAAGCTTTACAGTGATCGTAGTTTCATTTTCTGATACCAAGCTCTAAGCCACTTACAGCCCAAAGAGTTAAAGGGAGTTTCTTTCAAATATATTCAATTGATAAGAAATGTAAAATGAAAAAAATGTAATATACTCACTTTACCTACTCCGCTCTGTTCCTGCACTCTGCCAAACTCTGATCCAAATGTACATGGTGGCATGACCGTGACAGCTAATACAGGCTGTTTAAAATAATAACATCAAAGAAGTATATGTTAACGGACAGATACTGTGTTATGACATCACAAACAGTAAGTAAAAAATTTCCACATCAAGATTCTACACTATGACCTCACAGGAAGTATGCTACAGACAGTGCACCACTCCCAGGTTTTAGATTATGACATCACAAGAACTGCATGCTGCCTGCAGTACAGGTAATGTAAACATGGACAAAATTGTTGGAACCCTTCTGTTAAATACATAAAAACCCATAATGATCACAGAAAACTTGAAACTGACAAAAGTAATAATACATTTAAATTTACTTAAAATCATCTAAAGAAAACTAGAAAAAAAATAATTGAACGGGCCTGGACAAAAATGATGATACTTCAAAAAGAGATTGAAGACAATTTGACCATAGGGACACGTTAAACTAAGGTGTGTTATATAGTTAGCATCACAGGTGTGTCCTAAAACCTTTAATCATCAGTCTATGCCTATTTAAATGGTGAAAAGTAGTCACTCTGCTGTTTGGTATCATGGTGCATACCACAGTGAACATGAACCAAAGGAAGCTAAGGAAAGAAGCAATTAGAAAGAAAATTAAAGACAAACATTTTAAAGGTAAAAGCTAAAAGACCATCTCTAAACAGTTTGATGTTCCTATTACTAAAGTTGCACATATAATTCTGAAGTTTAAGGTTCATGTGACTGTAGACAACCTCCATGGACATAGCCACAAGATGAAAATTGATGAAAAAATGAAAACATGGATAATACTAATGGTGATCAAAGTGCTCAGAACAACTTCCAAAGAGATTAGAGGTGAACTCTAAGGTCAAGATACATCAGTGTTAGATCTCATGATCCATCGCTGTCTTTGCCACAGTAGACTGCAATTTGTCAAAATGCATATTGACAACCTTATGGGAGAATGTTCTTTGTACAGATGAGACCAAACTGGAGCTTTTTGGCAAGTCACATCAGCACTTTGTTCAGAGATGTAAACATAAAGTATACAAACAAAAGAACATTGTACCTGGTGGGAAACAAAGAGGTGGCTTGGTTTTATTTTGGAGCTGCTTTGGGGCATCTGACATAGGGTGTCTTCAATCTGTGCAAGCTGCAATGAAATTTCAAGAGTATCAAGGCATTCTGGAGCAAAATGTGCAGGGTCAGAAAGCTTAGTCTCAGTCACAGGACCTGGGTCCTCCAACAGGATAATGACTCAAAACACACAGCTAAAAACATCCAAGCATGTCTTAGAGCAAAGCATTGGACTATTCTGAAGTGGCTGTCTATTATCATTGATATAAATCCTATGGAACATCTGTGGAATGAGCTGAAACCTGCAGTCTGGAGAATGCATTCTCACACCTGAAACAGCTGGAGGAGTTTGCTACACAAGGAGTGGGCTAAAATTCCTGAAGATAGATGCAAAAGTTTCATTGAGAATGATGGAAATTGTTTGTTTGTCTCAAAAGGTTGTGTAACATAACAGTAAGGTACGGCTACTAATCAGTTTAATTAGTTATTAAAATATTTCGGCTAAACCACAGTTCAAAAGCAATGTCTGATTTTCAGTTGAATTTTAATTTATTATTACTTTTGTCATTTTTAAGTTATTTTAGTGACCATTGTGGGTTTTCTTTCTTGAATGAAAGGGTACCAACAATTTTTATCCACATGTGTAATGGCAATATCCACCATATGCATCTTACACTTTACTCACAGTCTTCTTCTCCTCTGTGCATACTTGCCACTACACCTTAAAGGGAATGTGTCATCAAAAAATGACTTATTGTTTAACTCACATTTTTATGTTAAACACATTTTTTAGGAATTTTTGGTTATGTTTTTTTTTCATTTTCCATATCACTTTCAATATTTTGTCCTGCAGTTTTCACTTTGGCCACTAAGCCTAATAATTGTTTGAAACTTCCTGTTCTGTTTAGAGAGCTTTTCAGCAGTGTACTCATTGTCAGTAAAAGCAGGGTCACACTGAAAGGAGACACCAATGTGTATAGATAACACAGAATCCACCAGTCACAAGAGGAGATGTCACAGCTCATCCTCTCCCCTCGGTTCACAGTAAAAACTCTCCTATACAAGTCTATGGGACAGAAACTGTCTTAAGAATCCTATGTGCATAAAGTTGCTGTAAAGTATCTCTCTGACTGCTGTTAAAGCAGTGCAAGCAAGAATGTCTTCCCCACAATCATATATAGACGGCCGAATTGAGAAATCTACAATCAGGAAATAAAAACGGCTAAGAGGGAAAGAATATGGATCAGGGGCTTCATTTAAGAAGTAAAAAAAAAAATTGCCGACAGATTCCCTTTAAGTTCACACAGTGTGATCAGCTTTTTTTCACCCATATTCCATGTCACAACAAGCATGAAAACCATGTATAATATGTGTCCCACTGATTTTAATAGGAATATTTTCTGATGTGAAATTGAAATCTGCTTAATGTAAAAAAAGGTGATATGTAACTATTGCCTTGTGTTCTATTAGTCTTCCATCAGAAACACATCAGGTAGCCAGGAGATAGATTAGCCCCATTGAATAGGGCTAATATGCGTCCACAACTGGAGCAAGATCCGCAGCAATAAAGTTATGGGCATACCTTGGATTTCTGCAGCGTTTTTCAAGTTTGTCTTCTACTACATACATTTGTGCCTAGGGATCATTACTGTTTTGAGAACTACAGCACAAAACATAAAGAAAAACGCAAATACGCAAATGTGTGCTGGGATATGCAGGAAGCTAAATTGCTGTCCTCTTCAGCTCTGATAGAGTGCCAGCTGAGCTGAGAGGTTCACTTTACCTTATGGACCTACACTCACCGGCCACTTTATTAGGTACACCATGCTAGTAATGGGTTGGACCCCCTTTTGCCTTCAGAACTGCCTCAATTCTTCGTGGCATAGATTCCACAAGGTGTTGCAACGATGCTCAATTGGTACCAAGGGGCCCAAAGAGTGCCAAGAAAATATTCCCCACACCATGACACCACCACCACCAGCCTGAACCGTTGATACAAGGCAGGATGGATCCATGCTTTCATGTTGTTGACGCCAAATTCTGACCCTACCATCCAAATGTCGCAGCAGAAATCGAGACTCATCAGACAGGCAACGTTTTTCCAATCTTCTACTGTCCAATTTCGATGAGCTTGGGCAAATTGGAGCCTCAGTTTCCTGTTCTTAGCTGAAAGGAATGGCACCCGGTGTGGTCTTCTGCTGCTGTAGCCCATCTGCCTCAAAGTTCGCCGTACTGTGCTTTCAGAGATGCTCTTCTGCCTACCTTGGTTGTAACGGGTGGCTATTTGAGTCACTGTTGCCTTTCTATCAGCTCGAACCAGTCTGCCCATTCTCCTTTGACCTCTGGCATCAACAAGGCATTTCCGCCCACAGGACTGCCGCTCACTGGATGTTTTTTCTTTTTCGGACCATTCTCTGTAAACCCTAGAGATGGTTGTTCGTGAAAATCCCAGGAGATCAGCAGTTTCTGAAATACTCAGACCACCAACAACCAACAACCATGCCACGTTCAAAGGCACTCAAATCACCTTTCTTCCCCATACTGATGCTCGGTTTGAACTGCAGGAGATTGTCTTGACCATGTCTACATGCCTAAATGCACTGAGTTGCCGCCATGTGATTGGCTGATTAGAAATTAAGTGTTAACGAGCAGTTGGACAGGTGTACCTAATAAAGTGGCCGGTGAGTGTATGTGTTGTATATATGGATCACCTAGCTGGACTGTAATCCAAGCTGTAGGATGTTGTTGTTTTGTTTTTTAATTAGGGCTTGTCCCCACGGTATTTTGCTCGGTTTTTCAGAGGGTTTGCGTTTTTAGAAACCTTCTGAAAACCGACATGCAACGCTCCCCCATAGACTTTAGTAGAAATTCTGTTCAGCAGTCACCACTGAACGGATTTTCCGCTGGACTTTTTTTACACTGCCGACGGTCAAAAAAACTTAGAACGTGTTCTTTCTTCCGCCCGGTTTTCAGGCAGAACATGAACATGTGGGTGTGAAGGGTGGAGGCATGAATCCATAGACCGTGGACAAAAGCCGTCCACCTGCATGAAAAAATAGACAAAAAACCAGTCGGATTTTGTATTTGCCGTGGGACCGTATCCTTAAAGCAATGGCACATAGAGGATTCATTAAGTTATGCAGTCCCAGTAACAAAATTATCAAACAAATATATAAATATATCTCCATACATATAATGCAGGACGTCATCTTGTCATCCAATGGGAAACAATGAGATGTGAAGCCTTTAAGTTGATGTGCCTCCTTGCTGAGTTTAGAACATTTCTGATATTGATACGTATTCTGTCCTTCAGCTGTTTTTATTTTCTGATATAGATATCAGAAAATTCTGATGTAGATATAATATAAAAATATATACAATTGTCTGTTTATCTGTAAATGTCCTAATGAGCATCAGCAAAGTTTGTTAAAATGGTTTTCTAAGATGCCTATACTGATGCCTATTCTTAGATCAGTAGGGGCTGTCTCTCGGCACCAACCACTGCTCCGTCCACAATTAGCTGTTTGAAGTGGCTGTGCCCACGGAAGCAAATGTTTGAACTTTTTCATTGTTTACATGGCACCTTACACCTTCACACTGTATACTTAGTAGCGACTGTGATATAATGGGGCAAGGTAACATGACAGCGACCGTGTAGTAATGAAACAACAGAAATGAAAGAACACATGTAAACAGATCTTACATTAAGAACCTAAAATAAATCATTGTTGAAGAAAGACCTACTCATAGCTTTGCCAGGGTAAATCTGCCACAGTCAGTTACAGATCAGGATTACTCACAGTAAAGTACATTGCTCTCTATATACACAGGTAGCGCTCAGCTCATTATAACAAAATAAAATGTATTGATGAGTGTGCGTAGAACAACACACACTCTACCCATACTATCCCAGGATTTTGGGGCCACATTTTGACCATTGTCAGTTATAATTGTATTGAACTTTCAGTGTTTGGTAAAATAAGTAGAAAAGTGTCAAAAAACCCACAGACAATCCATTGTACAGAATACAATCAAAAAGTTCAAAAGTGACAGGCAGCAGAGTGGGTCTCTAATCTGACCAGCTTCTTAATGGTCTTGTGGGTAGATGTAGATGCATTGCTAGTGCCAGGTTATTTTGCTCCCTAAGCCATGCTTATGAGTCCCCCCTTCTTTTACAAATTAGTCAAACTTTTTTCTAAATTAAAGTGATAAAAAAACAATAATTTGAATTAACATATTTATTATCAATTGCCCAACCCTTTATTATTTATTATCAATTGACTCTTCAAGTCTAGTGTCACAGCTTGGTCGTATTCAACTGAAATTGTTGCCAAGTCTACAGGTCTGCCTTGTAAGGGTGCGTTCTCACGGCACAGGACAAATACCGTCCGGTTTACCGACCGGTATTTGTCCTGTTTTGCGCCTGTCCCCACGGCCGCGGGGGGGATGGCCTTTCTCCGCGAAGAGCGTAGAAAAGCCCTCTCCCTTCACATTGAGAAGCATTCCCATTCCGGATGGAAGAATGTGCATGTTTAATGTTTTGCGGCCGGACCGCGGGCGGCAAAACCGCCGGACGGAAAACCCGTGCAGTGGGGACTGCTGCACTGGTTTTCCATGGAGCACCATTGTGCTCATTTTCGGCCGGTTTTTCAGGCGGTCTGCAAAACCGCAAACCGGCTGAAAAACCGGCCGAAAACCCGTGCCGTGGGGACATGCCCTAACATGTTGAGTAGAAGTAAGTTTTAATAACTTTCAACTTAGGGCCACTTATATGAAAACTGTCTAGGTCTAAAATTCACTTAGTTGTCCATAACAGCCAATCAGAGCGCCCCTCTCCTCTTTCCAGAGCACTATATGAAATGAAAGGGATGCTCTGATTGGTTGCTATGGGCAGCAAAGTGAGTTTTATACCTAAACAGTTTGTATTCATGTGGCCCTTAGTCTTCAAAGTGCAACAGAAAGACTCAGTAAAAGCTCAGGTTACTGCTGGCCATAGAATTCAATTGAGAGTGGAGCGTTAGGAGGACAGACAGAAATCGTGCTGCCTCTACAGTTAGTGTTTTATCTTACTTCAGTGCTGGACTCACAGCTATACTTCTCTGTATTGCTGTCTAATATCCTCCATGTTGCTGCTTGTGTGTATAAGATTCTCATATTTTCACTTCCTCCCTCTCCACAGACTTATATGGGCAACCATAACCAAGGCTCTCAGTGTAGCTGGTTGCTATATCCTTTGCAAGATATTGTGTGTTATGAGTGTACACATAACGATGCAGGAGGGGGGGAAGGAGGCTAAAAAGTGAAGAAAGAAATATTTTTTGTAATAATAAATATTACAAAGTTTCTTTTTGGTTTGTACGTTTGAGTTATGGAAATTTGTTTTATATTTTTAAGCATCCCACTGACTGGTCAGCAATGCTTGTATTACACTTTGAACAAGGCTGGGAACCCTAAAATGTTTTAAAAAAGTAAAACATGGTTGACATTGTTATATATTAAAATGTCTTATTTTAGTTAAACAAAATGCTGTTAACGGTTACAATGTTCAGTAGGGGCGGCTTTATTCCCCCCCCCCCCCCTCTCATATTTTGAGCCCTAGGCTAGTTCTCTTTAATGGTAGTGCTAGTCCTGTCTAGTAGATAAGTAGGTGCTGTTAATTCAGTAATAGGTGATCTTTAGAAACCCAGGCCTTGGGTAGTTGTGGATGATAAAGAGATACATTAGATGTAGGTTTCTAACAGGCCTATACTATGGGTAGATGCAATGAAGGTAAATCTTGAGTAGAAGTAAATCTTCAGTATAAAACATAAAAAGAAAACCCCAGCTCACCCAGTCAGAGGATGTATGGAAGAGAGGAGCGCCAGCAAGGAAAAAGGTGAACATTTTTCCAGTGCCCTCTTTAAAATATACTCTTTTTTCCAAGTTTATAATCATCGGCAGCATCAGAAAAACAAGCAAGTAGCATTGTATTCATTTTAATCTATTAAAACCCTTAAACTTAGCACCTTGGAATGAAGGTTATATTTTACAGAGGAAGCTGGAACCATTTTCTACTAAATCTTCAGTATCTGCTGCTACCACTATAAAAAGTTCACTGGAGATGAATTTATATAGCTCCAACTAATCTCAATGCTAGTTATAAATCCATATTGCTATCTAGCTCCCCCTTTAGGAAGAATAAATGTTATCATTCAGTTCAAACATAGTGGTCAGCAACAAATGAAAAAAACCCATACCTCTTAACTCATGTTTGATCCAGCAATGCATCTCTCAGTCCTCTTCACTAGTGTTGAGCCGAACCGTTCGGAAAAGATAGTTCAGCACGTTTTCCGAACCCGAGCCAAACCGAATGTGTTGCCGTAAGAACAGCAAAATTCGGGTTCGGCACAGGTGTTTGGCGCTATTTTCAGCTACTTCCCTCGGTTTTAGCGACCAGCCAATCAGTGCAGAGCACAGAGGGGGGTAAAAAACGTCACCACTGAGGGTCTAGGGATCTCATTGGCTGACCGCCAAAACTGAAGGAAGCAGCTGAAAATGGCGCCAAACGCCTGTGCCGAACCCGAATTTTGCCGAACTTGTGGCACCACATTCAGTTTGGCTCGGGTTCGGAAAACGTGCTGAGCTAACTTTTCCGAACGGTTCGACTCAACACTACTCTTCACCACTCTTCCGTTGTTTTATGACTTGGGCTGAACAGAATGTCACTGCTACAGCCTCTCATTGGCTGCAGCGTTCATGTGACACTGCTCAAAGTCAACATTTGGAGCCTTGCTTTCCAAACAATGGTGTCGAGTGATGTCCATGCGACCGCTGCAACCAATCAGAGGTCACCATTCGTAATCTTGACTTCCAAATGGTTACGTTGGGTAGTGTCATGTGCCCATTGCAGCAATGACGTTCCATTCGGCCCAGGCTGGAAGACAACACAAGACCGGTGAAGAGAACCAGAAGACGCATTGTTGGATCGAATGTGAGTTAAGAGGTGAGTAGGGGATTTTTTTTATTTTCTCCCAGCCCTTGCACCATACTTAAAGCAACAAAACGGGAAGTAATACAACCTCTTTAACCAGACCCCTAATGGTAGTGCCATTTGTTTGATGGTGGTCCTAGGACAAATCCTTAGTAATTGTAGATTATAAGTAGGCATAGCTCATTAGGTGTCAAGCTCTAGTAGATGTAGAGATCATGAGCGTGTACAAGTATTGATGTAGGTTATTAGTACATGTAGAAGTAGGTGCAAAAGTTTCAAATCACCAGTATGTGCAGTTTATAAGCAGAAACTGATCAGATTATGAGTAGGAGCCAATTATAAGTGGGTGCAGGAGCAGGTGCAGTAGGTGGTAGTAGTTTTAGTAGGTGGAGCAGATAGATAGATAGATAGATAGATAGATAGATAGATAGATAGATAGATAGATAGATAGACAGACATATGGATATTTTTATTCCTGTATGTCTATAGTTTACACATTGTGGACCTTTTAATTATAAACCATGTTTCTATCAGTGTAAAATAGGTTTTCGAAATACCATAAATACTTATATACTTAGTGACTACAGTGCTAATATGTTCCCATCTTATTTTTTTCTAATTTCATAGATTATCACCCATTCGAAAACAAGCCGACAGCCTGGGGATATAGAGAATGAAATCAAAAGGCTACAGCCTTTGCAGCGGACAAAACAAGCCCTGCTCTCCCATCGCCTCCCCTTCTCTTTTTCAGTTTACTTATTAACAGAAAGTGTAATTGCAAGAAAATAGCAGGTTCTAAAAATCGGTCAGAAGAAAATGACTGTCATTTTTTACAGATTGAAAATGAATCTGACTCGAAAATACCATTAAATTACCAAGTTGCTTAAAATTTAAAGGGTAATTCCTATATAATGCTTTTATTTAATAGCCCAATTTACAAAACGCTGAAAATGAATGTAGCTTTTCTCAGGACAGCGCCCGGTAGTAAGTGTACCAACTCATTTTTGCTCACTTGAATTGAATTATTAATAAGAAAGAACGGGGCCATATGTTCCCCAAAGAGCCAGATACATTTATTTCAAATAAAACTGCAGTGTTTGGTGGCTTAGAAAAGGTTTAAATGCATTCTCAGGAATTACTTCCGTATATACTGACTTAATAGAGTATAAATCAGCGCTTGTAATTAGGGACACAGCTGTTAACTTAAAGCTGGTTGTTCTCCCCATTAGGTCGGTATATATCAGCCTTGTGTTTTCTGCCAACATAATTTTTTCTCACTGAACTATTCTTAAAGTGGAACTAAAAAAATACTTGTAGGTAAAGAGTATTGTTTTCTTTTTCCCCAATTATGACATAGGGTGCACAAACTTATAGGTTCTTCAGTATACTCTATCACATGTTGTAGCATGGGTAAGAAATAATCTTAAAATAATTCTGGTGGTAATATATGTGATGGTAATGTAATATCAATATTAGTATTATCATCATCATCATTATTTTGTAGAATTATTATTGTTGTTACCTATTTGTTTACTTTTACATTAATTCTGAAGATAAAGCACTATACACTGCCCACCTCCATTATATCTGTATGACACTGCCATAGTGTTCACAGTGTAAGGAAAAATATCCATGTTAGCAATGATCTAGCACTCATGGGAATCTCAGTTAAAAAAATATTCACATTTTATTGAATTCCATTTAAAATAAAGCTTCAAATCCAAACATTATGAAAGTGAGCACATCTTACACATTTCAGGTTTGTTCATGGACCATTACTCATAGCAAACTATGAAGAGACCTGAAATTATTTTAAGTATTCAGCTATATTATAACCCGTAGTTCTTTAATGCCTCATTGGGCTAGCTTTCTGGAAATTTTATCTTGGTGTATTAGACTAAGGGCGACATTCCCATTAGGGCTGCACCATTTTTTTGGTGTATTTTGCACAAAAAACTGTTGACACCGTATTCTCTATATAAATGAACTGTCGTACACCAAAACTTCTGACACTTTTGAATGCACCTAAAGTGGGTGCATCAAATATGCTAGCAATGATATGCTATGCGCCTTTTTTTTGTATACGGCTAAATTAGGCGCATTTGACACTTTTGAATGTGCCTAAAGTAGGCGCATCAAATATACTAGCAATGATATGCTATGCGCCTTTTTTTTTGGTATATGGCTAAATTAGGCACATTAACCCCTTAACGACCCTGTGCGTATGAGTACGTCCCAGGGCCGCTCAGAGGCTTTGCAGGGGGATCGCTCCGTGACTCCCCCG
Organism: Phyllomedusa bahiana; assembly: GCA_025379985.1. NCBI lineage: Eukaryota > Metazoa > Chordata > Amphibia > Anura > Hylidae > Phyllomedusa > Phyllomedusa bahiana. The sequence continues at coordinate 16,271 of JAODAL010014525.1, read as the reverse complement.
CACAGCCGGCGGGTGTTAGCGGCTAATCGCCGCTAACACCCGGCAGTAACAGCGCCGGCGGGTGGCTCCCATCAGACACCCATCAGACACCGCGGCAAAGATGGCCGCGGCGTCTGAATGAACGCCGATCGGTGCCGCGCACCGATCGTTACGGTTATCGGCATCAGCGCAGCTATGCTGCGCCGATCCGACGACCGGACACGGTGGTGGGGAGCCCTGTGAAGGCTCCCGTCACTTACACTGGCCGGTTTGCCCCACTTCCGTCCGCAGACAGGAAGTGGGGAAACCGCCATCTTTGTACACCCTAATGCATTGCCTATGCAATGCATTAGGTTGTATTAACAATCGCGCCCCCTAGTGGTCAAGCACCATAGGGGGACTAAATGTTACAGTAAAAAAAATTAATAAATAAAGTTTTAAAGTACAAAAAAAAGTATTAAAAGTTCAAATCACCCCCCTTTCCCCATTTTACAAATAAAATCATTAAAATAATAAAAAAGTTACACATATTTAGTATCGCCGCGTCCGAAAAAGTCCAATCTAAAAAAATATAACATCATTTATCCTGTACGCTGAACACCGTAGAAGAAAAAAAAATTCCAAACACCAAAATTGCATTTTTTGGTCATTTTACGTCAATCAAAAAATGGAATAAAAATGATCAAAAAAGTCGCATGCATTCCAAACTGCTAGCGATAAAAAGTACACTTCAGCCCGCAAAAAATGCCCCCTCACTGACGTCCGTAGGTGTTAGTACAAAAAAGTTATTGGTCGCACAAAATGGCGCCGTGGCGCAAATTTCAAAAATAGAAAATGTTTGGAATTTTTTTTACGGTACCAAAACATAACGGAAACCCTACATGTTTGGTATTGCCGGATGCGTAACAACCTGTAGAATACAGATAACACATTATATTTACCGAAGATTGAACGCCGTAAAAGCAAAACCCCCGCAAACATGGCGAAAATACATTTTTTTTCACAATTTGTCCCACTTGGAATTTCTATAGTATAGTGAATAACACCATTAGAAAGTACATCTTGTCCCACAAAATAAAAGCCCTCATGTGTCTATGTAGGTGGAAAAATAAAAAAAGTTATGGCTTTCAAAAGGCGAGGAGGGAAAAATGAACGTGTCACCAAAAAAAAAACCGCCGGGTCCTTAAGGGGTTAAATATGCTATACAAGGCATACCACACACCAGATATTTGGCAGGTTTATTTACTCAGGTGCATTATACACTCATTTAATGTGCCTTTAAACTGGTGTGGAAATGTCACCCTAAGTTCACATCATGTTTGTGATCTACTTAAAAGGGTTGCCCAGGATTTGAAAAACATGGACATTTTTTTCAAAATTAGCACCACCTTTTTCACAGGATGTATTTAGTACTACAGCTCAGCTCTATTAAAGTGAAGGGGATAAGCTGCAATACCAGGCACATCCTAAAATAGAGGTGGGGCTATTTTTGAAAGAAAGCGGCCATGTTTTTCTAATCCTGGTCAAGTTAATTAAGTATAGGAAAATCTCCTTATTGTAGGTCTAACATACTCATAAAGTTTCACTAACCAAATGTTTGTCAAAAGAGCATCCTTTTGGGATGCATTTGTTAAGTTCATCTTGGTACATCTGTATTGATGAGCGCTGTCAACGATATTTTTTAATTCAACTGTTTAAAAAAAACAAAAAACATATGCCACACAGTAAGGGTATGTTCATACAGCACTTTTTGGAGTGTAAATTTACACTTTCAACAAATCAGCTTCAAAAAACCGCCTGATTAGAGGCATTTTTGAAAGCATATTTTGAGGTATATTTTGAAAAATCCTATCCCCCTGTTTCCTATGGGGATTTTACAAATGAAAAACGCCTCAAGAATTGACATGTCACTTATTTTTACGGCCGTAATTGCGTTAAAAAAGCGGCTCGCTAAAATAAATGAGGGCCCTGCTCACAATAGATTACCACCTATGATGAAATAAAGGTGGAACAAAAGGTGTAAGTATTTGTTTTATACCAGGGTCAAGCCATGTTTTAATAAAAAAGGCTAGCACACATAAAGCTGCACAAGCCAGTCATCCAGGCAGTGTCTGTGCATGTGTAGATATTAAGGGCCACATGTATGAAAAAATGTCTAGGTCTTAAATTCACTTTGCTGCCCATAGCAACCAATCAGAGCGCCACTCTCACTTCATAGAGGGCTCTGAAAAAATTAAAAGGGCGCTCTGATTGGTTGCTATGGGCAACAAAGTGAATTTTAGAACTAGACAATTTAGAACTAGACAGTGCATTTCATTGTATTGAGTGTGGGAGATACTGTTGGATAACAAGATCATATTCAGAGGAATGATGTAGAGGGGGAAGTATTTCTATAAGAGCTGGATTAGAGAGGGTAAACAGAACAAATAGACTAGAGAACGTGATGGGTCTGCCTAAAAGATTTGTTTTTAGGGATACTTAAAACGTTGGGCCTCTTGTATAAAAACTGTCTGGGTATAAGACTTTCTTTGTTGCCCATAGCAACCATTCAGAGCTCCATTTTCATTTCATATAGTGCGCTGAAAAAAATTAAAGGGGAATTCTGATTGGTTGCTATGGGCAACAAAAAAGGTCTTAGACATACATACATACATGTCCCCCTATGTTGACTATCTGAGGTAGTGCATTCTAGAAAACTGGTGCAACCCAAGAAAAGTCTTAAAGGGGTTTTGCCAGGAAGTGAGTTACTTACCTCCTTATCAGCACAGAGGAGAATATAAATAAATCATGCTGAGTCATGAACACTGCAGGGCTGAGAGGGAAGAGGTGAGCAGAGAGTGAGGAATAAGGGAGTGTCTTAAAAGTTAACTCAAATAATAACATTACAACAGTGGATTATCTATACAGCAGACACAGACTCATACACTGCACTTTCTCCACAGCCCCTTGAAAGCTCATTCATGTTTTCTGTCATCAGATAAGAAGTGTTTCATGCAAGCACGGCCAGATCAGCTCCTGTCAGCTCTCCTGGTCGTGTCTAATGTAAACTTTCAGGAAACTAAGGGGGACTGAGAAATGCTGTAGCTTTCACAGGCTTCACTTTTTGTAATCACATATATTTAGAAAAGTGATTAAATGCCCATTTTGGAGGATTCCACGTCAACATAACATCGTGGCAAAACCCCTTTAAAGACAAGAGTGGGAGGTTCAGATTATGGGAGATGTGGGTCTTTGATCATTGGCTAAAGAACACTGACAAACAATCACTGGTACTTTGTATAAGTGAGAGGCTAATGTTAAGGGCAAAGGTATATAATTAGGTGCTTTGAGTATAGAAGTAATAATATCCAAATCTCCTTGATGGTTTGCAGTAGGGGCTGAAGCGATTGATCCCAGAGGAACCTTAGCAGCAACAGGAAGAGGAGAAGAAGTACAACCACCAAATGAGATGCTGCTCTAGTAGTCAGAAAAGAAAACCAAGAGATTGCAGTGTCCGTAACCTGAATAGTGAGGAACATGTAGAGTAGGAGTTGGAGATCTACAGTGTCAAAAGTGACAGAGAGATCCAGAAGAATCAGTAGAGAATAGCTGGCATATGATTTAACCATCAGTAGATTATTTGAAACCTTACAAACTGTAAGGGCTTGTCCCCACGGCAAGGGTTTTTAGTCAGTTTTTCAGACGGTTTGCGGTTTTTGAAACCGTCTGAAAACCTGCACGCAACGCTCCCCATAGACTTCAATCTAAAAACCCTCCAGCAGTCCCCACTGAACGGATTTTCTGCCGGGCGGTTTTTCACACCGCCGGAGATCCGAAAAACATGTTCATTCTTCCGCCCGATTTCCAGATAGAAAATTAACATTGGAGTCAATGTAAACCGCTCAGAAAGTGATTGAGCGTTTTTTATCAAGGTTTTTGGGGCTGTTTTAGGTTTTTGCAAAAAAAAAAAGTGAGTGACGAATGATCCCACCTATAGTGGATGTGTTTTTGCAGGTCCTTCTGCACTTTTTTTTAAACAGGAAGGTCCTGCAAACCATTTCCTGTTTCTGATGGAAGAGGACTCATACATGTCACCACAGTTGTCTAATAGTGGAGAAACTCATTTTATATTATTTTTTAAAAAAGAGCCTGGAGCACACACAATCAGTGTCTTGCTGAGACCACGATGGTCACTGGAACCACCGGGAGTGACAACTGGGTGGATATAAAAAAAAAAAAAAAAATCACATGGTTTCTGGCACCAATCAGGAATACTTTTGCACACAGTACAATTTTCTTATTGAAAAACAGTCCAAAAACCACTATGGAAACCTGGACAAAATCAGTGACAAAAAACATTTAAAAAGCCAAAACCGCCAAAAAAACGACCGGTTTTTGTGTCAAAAACAGTCCCAAAAACCGGTTGTAATGAATGGTTCTGCTGAGGTCAAAACCAAGCTGTTTTTGTCCTTTACCGAGTAAACGCACCCTAAGAGATCAGGAAGAGAGCAAGCAAGAAGTAAAAAAATAATGAATTAATGAAAAATAGTGCAGATAAAACCTGTGGGATCACGTTACGTGGGTTTCTGCACTGATTATCAATAAAGTGAGGGCAGTCTGTTATCCAAGTCACAATTTTAGACAAACACAATCTACCGTAACTAAACTAGCATACAAACATTATAATTCTTATGTTCAGGGAGAAAAATTAAGAGAACCATTACATTTAACAACCTGTAGATCCCCCTATAGCATCAATAAACTCTAATAACTTTCCTGTAGTGGCATCTAAAATTTGCACAATGATTAGAAGGAAATTTGGACCATTCATCGTACCATAGAATATACTGGGAAACTGCAACAAAATTCTAAATGGAGCAAAATGTGAAAAAAAACATATTTGCGCCATGTTTGCTTGAGTTTTGTTTTTATGGCGTTCAACCTTAAAATGATTCTGATTAAAATGATGACCTTAAAATGGTAAAAATGATGTTATCTCTATTCTACAGGTTGATATGAAGCTGGCAATACCAAACATGTACAGTTTTCATTATGCTTTGGTACCGTAAAAAAAATCCTTTTCTATCTTTGACATTTTTGCCATGGCACCATTTTCTGCAACCAATAACTTTTTAGTTCTAACACCTCCAGACTCGAGTGAGGGGCATTTTTTGCGGGCTGAAGTGTACTTTTTATTGCTACCAGTGTGGAATACATGCGACTTTTTGGATTAAATTTATTCCAATTTTAAGGGGCTGTGAATTGGACAAAAAGCTACAATTTTGGAGTTTGGAATTTTTTTTTTTCTACGGTGTTCAGTGTATGGGTTAAATTATGTTATATTTTAATAGATCTGAAATTATTGGATGAGGCGATACCAAATGTGTGTAACTTTATTATTTTAATTTTTTATTTGTAAAATAGCAAAAGGGGGTGATTTGAACTTTTAATATTTTTTTTTTTACACTTTAAAACATTTTTTTTTTTTTACTTTAACTTTGAGTCCCCCTAGGGAAATTTACCACTAGGAGAAGCAATCGCTTATACAGCCTATTGCATTGTAACACAATTAGGGTTTTACTACAAAAACAGAAAATATGGCGGCGATGGAAGCCTTCACAAGGCTTCCAGCTGCCATTTTAACTGATCGTTAAGTGTGGCGATTTTGCCACAGGTGCCCCCAGGGCCGTCTTAACAGTATCATGGGCCCCTGGGCAGAGCAGTGAGCTGGGCCCCCCAACCAACACAGCCACTAACAGAAACAAATATATACATTATCGATAATAAACTTATATTTATTGGTTGTTTCAATAAAATATGCTCTTTTTACATAATTTAATTCCTTACTGACACAGGACATAATCATATGTTCTGGTGCCGGTAATGTTCTATGTAGCCGGATAACTCAGTAATCCTGCTATATAGAAGGCTGGTGTACGCTGCTAGCTGCATCTGATACTGTCTAGTAACAGCAGAGATGAGAGCCAGATCTGTTTCCCGCTTATTAACCCTTTAAACACTGCGGTGACTGCAGCAGTGGTGTGTAAATAAATTAGAAACGCTGCTGCACAATCTAATCTGATTAGTACATGGACTTCACACTGCTGAGAGGATTTATTTTTTTAACCAGACATAGATGCAGTAATCTACTTCAAGTGTGGGTAAAAAAAAAAAAAGTTTACCCCTGGCCCATATTGAGTGCATGTTCTAATCGTATATGACATATTATCAGATAGCTATAATGCCACCAAACAGTGATTAAATAGCACCAACGAACTCTATATAAAAAGACAATCATACAGGGACTGAGAAATAACTGCAGACTGTGGATGAATAAAAACACGGTAATAAAATACCAAAATGACCAGCATACTTTCAATGAATATCACCACCATATGGAGACTGTACAGTGGTCATATAGTGGACTGCGCACAATCTGCAGTCCTATCATATTGCAGATTGAGTACATTTATAAAGTACAGATAAAACACAGAAAAAGGCAGAATACACAATTAAATATATTGACTCACAGGTGACGCCTCTGACAGGAGTTGCTTCATTATCCCCCATTTTCTCCATCTGGTCCAGACCGCGATAACTTCTTCCAATCATATTATGTATAGGGAACAAAGCACCCACCAGGTACCCACTTGTTCAATGGGTGTCATTTAACCCTTTACCACTGCAGAGATTAACGTGGTGTTATTTTTTTCCTCCCTGCCTAATGCTTTTTTTTTTTTTGGTCTTCATACACAAGCGCTTTTTTTTGCAGAACAAGATGTACTTTCGAATGTTACTTGGTAATATGAAAAAAACTGAATTGCACAAGGGGAGGGTTTGTTGTTATGGAGTTCGTAGTTCAGTATAAATGACCTGTTACGTGTATGCTGTAAGCAGGGCCGGGACGACGGGTAGGCCAAGGTAGGCGACCGCCTACGGCGCCTACCTCTGCCTATCCATAAGGGGCGCAGGCAGGGCCCCGACCCTCGCCGGGCTCCAGGCCGCTGCCATGGGCCTGAAGCTCCGGCGGTCTCTGTGACCGCTTCTGTGGAGCAGAGAGCGAGCGCTCCCTGCTCCGCAGACAGTGTCGGGCCCGCTCCCCGGAGGATCGCTGGATCCTCCGGTGAGCCGCAGGGCAACACAGCGGGGCCGCCGGGTCCTCATAGCGCTGAGGACCCGCCGCGGCTCCGTGCGGCGCTCAGCTGGCAGCGTCGCGATGAAGTGATGTCATCGCGACGCTGCCTCTCCTCGGGCGCATAGCGCGTCACAGGCCGTGCGCCCGAGGAGCTGCCGGAGGAGCGTCCGGTGCTGGAGGTGGGGCCCGAAGAGGAGCGCGCGCCCGGGCAGCAGGTAAGTATGAATGTTGTTGTTTTTACCTGCCTGTAGCCCCTATAAGCCTGCCTGTGGCCCAAATACGCCTGCCGGTAGCCCTATATGCCTGCCTGTAGCCCCTATAAGCCTGCCTGTAGCTCCTATAAGCCTGCCTGTAGCCCTATATGCCTGCCTGTGGCCCCTATAAGCCTGCCTGTAGCCCCTATATGACTGCCTGTAGCCCCTATAAGCCTGCCTGTAGCCCCTATAAGCCTGCCTGTAGCCCCTATAAGCCTGCCTGTAGCCCTATACGCCTGCCTGTAGCCCCTTTATGCCTGCCTGTGGCCCTCTAATGCCTGCCTGTCGCCCTATATGCCTGCCTGTAGCCCCTATATAACTGCCTGTGGCCCCCATACGCCTGCCTGTAGCCCTATAAGCCTGCCTGTGGCCCCTATAAGCCTGCCTGTAGCCCCTATAAGCCTGCCTGTAGCCCCTATAAGCCTGCCTGTAGCCCTATAAGCTTGCCTGTGGCCCCCATATGAATGCCTGTGGCCCTATAAGCCTGCCTGTAGCCCCTATAAGCCTGCCTGTGGCCCCCATACGCCTGCCTGGGGCCCTATAAGCCTGCCCTGTCCAGCCCCCCTATAAGCCTGCCTGTGGCCCTATAAGCCTGCCTGTGGCCTATAAGCCTGCCTGTAGCCCCTAAAAGCCTGCCTGTGGCCCCCATACGCCTGCCTGTAGCCCCTATAAGCCTGCCTGTAGCCCCTATAAGCCTGCCTGTGGCCCCATATGCCTGCCTGTGGCCCCCATATGACTGCCTGTGGCCCTATAAGCCTACCTGTAGCCCCTATAAGCCTGCCTGTGGCCCTATAAGCCTGCCTGTGGACCCTATATAACTGCCTGTGGCCCCATACGCCTGCCTGTAGCCCTATAAGCCTGCCTGTGGCCCCCATAAACCTGCCTGTGGCCCCCATATGCCTGCCTGTGGCCCCCATAAGCCTGCCTGTGGCCCCCATAAGCCTGCCTGTGGCCCCCATATGCCTGCCTGTGGCCCCCATATGCCTGCCTGTAGGCCCTATAAGCCTGCCTGTAGCCCCTAGCTATATACATGCCTGAGCCCCTATAGCTATATACCTGCCTGTGTGCCCCTATATACCTGCCTGAGCCCCTATAGCTATATAACCTGCCTGAGAGTAACCCTATGTCTATATACCTGCCTGAGAGTGACCCTATATCTATATACCTGTCTAACTGAGGGGACTTATATACCTATAATTAAGGAGTTGCTGGAAATGTGAGGATTCTAAGATATTTGTGTCCAAATCTGCAGGGACGAGTATTGGCCGGGAGCAATCAGCATGAAGGTGTGGACCGGATGGAGAAGAAAAGGGAAAGTGAACGACGCTGATCAGAAAAGACGTCTCCTGTGAGTCACTAAATGTAACTGCAGTGTAATCACTTAGATTTCTGCAGAGCGTCTACATACAACTAGTATCTACCACTATCTGGTCACTGTATGGCGGTGGTATATGTAATCAGAGCCTGTGTACAGCTGATAGTCACATGTGGGGGTCGTGTTTGGTCAGGGTCTGGCAGGATTATTTGATCCTTAAGTAGTAATAGTTTAGGGTCTTGGTTTTGTAGGAGTATTTTTAGTAACAATCATTCGTCTGGTAGATTTGCTCCATGTATCGGTGGATTATTCGGTGACTGTTATTTAGGGGTATTACACTGTCATACGGAGGGGAGCGATTTTGAAAAAGCAAATTTGTCAGGGCTGATTTCCATTGTGCAGTGACTGCTGAGGAGATGGACGGGAGCTATGTGGGATACGCAGAAAATTAGTGACAGGACCTGGCGCAGGGGTGAGAGGAATTGGGGTGGGGGGGGGCATTTTTGGGGAGCGAGGGGGGCGCCATTGGCTGTACTCGCCTAGGGCACTAAAATGCCTTGTCCCGGCCCTGGCTGTAAGGCTTTATGTAGTGGTACTTTTAAAATGATAAACATGCTTTTTATTTTTTACATTTCCATTGTGACACCATTTTCAGTAACCAATGATTGTTTTATTTTTCCACATATGGACCTGGGAGAGGTCTCACTTCTTTGCAGGCTGAAGTGTAGTTTTTATGGGCACCATTGTGGGATGCCCGTGACGTGTGATTATTTGTTAAATAATGTACACCAACAATGCCTGATGGACTCCATTGACTACAATGATGTTCTTCGGGTTTCCATCATGGTGGGTGATATCTTAACATAAAAAGCCCTTCAATATTTTTTCTGTCACTTTTGGTGGAATCTGTGCAAGAGGCTCCAAATGGAACCCCTGATGCAGATGTGAACCCTGCCTAAGACCGGGTTCACACGGTGTATAGCGACACATATCTGTGCGCACTCTATATGCCCGCTGTGTGAAGTATGCGCTGGGCAGCACATACTTCCCACAGTGCTCTAGCCCGGACCCCCATTCAGTCTCACAGTCCCCGGCATTTAAGTGCCCTTAAGAAGTGACATGTCACTTCTTTTTACTGGTGCATAGTATTTGCCTGGGAATTTGCTGTGAAATCATAGCATTCAGTGATAGCTATGATTTACCGTATTTGTGGGGTATACTTTGGGCGCATTGCAGTGCAATTACAAAGTACACTCTGCAAATACATGATGTGAACATAGGCTAAGTTTAAGGTGTTAAGCAAACAGATTGTTTGATGGAGCAGCGGGCAGCCTCTTCCCCTCCTCCCCTGATAATAGATGGCCCATGTAAAGTATTATAAAGCACTTACACAGGATTTCACTGGTAGGCTGTCTGGGGATCTGACAGGGTGGAGAGGACCCTTCCTTAGGACAGAGCTGGACCTGGCCAGAGTCATTATCAGCAGTAGATAGCACATAGCAGTCCTGCTGCTCACATCAGCCCCCATGATATTCTGCTCTGAAGAGATAGGGGGGGGGACTTTCATTATCTCCCTCTGTGTGACTTGTGTCCTGTGTGCTCGTCCCTGACCCTCATCCCCTCCTCTCCTGAACTTACAATGTGGGCAGACTGAGTGTGTAAACTACTTACACACAGAGGATCTGACAGGGAGCTGAGACTCTGCTTCCTCTCTGCTGCAGGGGGGAGGTGAGCGTGCAGTGGGCTCTGTCATGTAAGTGGAGCAGCAGAGAAGTCCTGCTGTTCCGATGACCGCTCACCTCTCCCTGCATGACCCTGAGCAGCGCCTACCCTTCTTTTGCCACCCTGCCAATGACTCCAACCCCAGGCTTTCCATAACCCCCACCCAAAGAGGACACTGAGACAGAGGTTGGATATAATTGGCCACAGCAGCCATTTTATTACAAACAAACAAACAAACAGTAACACAAGCATTCCCAAATGAGCATGTAACCCAATTACCCATTCGGCCTAATCCACGAATAAACCAAATTGGGGCTGAGGTCCTTGGAGTTCAGATGTCCAAGCAAAACCGGGTCTGGCGAAGACTTCACACTGCTTATCTCCACATATTACCCCCAGCCATCACCCCCGGCTTCAGGGCACCAAGAGCCACCTCAGGCGGCTAACCATTCACCAGCTCCCAAGAACATGCCCTGCGGAGCCCCCCACCTCCGCCAGACCGATCCATAAAAACTGGGAGCCAAGCATAACCTGACACCCCCCACTCCATTCCACCGACTCCAAGGACCCCATCCCCGCCACTGCGACGAACCTAACCAACACCAAATAACCCCCCCACGGCCCAACCCTAGCAACCTTCACACCTCAAACATAGGGAGGGAGGGAGGGTGGGACTCTCTTGCTGCCTCTGCGCAACTGCCTCCCGCGCGGCGTGCCTATATACAGCCGCCCCCCCCGCACGCCGCGCTCCCGTTCCCCTAACGGCCGCACGTACGTCCGGGCGCCGGTCATGAGGGGCCTCCCCCAGGGGGGGCCCCCTGGGCCCCCCCCCCCCCCCTCCCAACCCAAACCCCAGGCTTTCCTAACCCCCCCAAAGAGGAAGGAGAAGAGGTTGGATAAATTGCCACAGCAGCCTTTTTATTACAAACAAAAAAAACAGTAACAAACTTCCAAATGAGATGAAAACCCAATTACCCATTGGCCTAATCCACGAAAAAAACCAAATTGGGGCTGAGGCCTTTGGGATTCAGAGCCCAAGCAAAAGGGGGTTCGGGCGAAGACTTCACACTGCAAATTCCAATATTACCCCCAGCCATCCCCCCCCGGTTTCGGGACCAAAGCCCCCTCAGGGGCTAACCATTCACCAGCCCCCAAGAACATGCCCTGCGGAGCCCCCCACCCCGCCGACCGACCTAAAAAGGGGAGCCAAGCATCCCCTGACTCCCCCCCCCCTTTCCCAGCCCAAGGACCCCTCCCCCCCCACTGCAAAAACCAACCCAACACCAAAAAAACCCCCCCCCAGGGCCCCCAACCTAGCAACCTCACACCTCAAACATGGGAGGGAGGGAGGGGGGACCTCTTGCGCCTCTCGCAACGCCCCGGCGATGTGGGCGCGCCTATATCAGCTGCCCCCCTCGACGCCGCCCCTCCCCGTTCCCAACGGCCGCACTACCCCGGGCCCGGGGTCATGAGGGGCCTCCCCCTAGGGCTGCGCCCCCCGTGTCCAGCCCCGGGCTGATCGCTCACTCTCTCTTGTTATCTGTTACGTCCCTCCATTCTTTTATGCTGTCGCCCAGACTAAGACACAGTCCTGCTCCTATATTTACTGGGCAGGGTAAGTCTCTGCCCAGCAGGGCCCCTGTGCTCATGGGGCCCCCCAGGCAAGTGCCTACCGGGCCCAATGGAAGAGACGGCCCTGGGTGCCCCGATGGAAGTGAGGAACGGTGTACGTTCCTCCATCACCAATGTCTCTATAACTTTCTCAGCTAGTAATAGCAGAGATAATATGCCAGTTACCACTGTAAATCCACCCAGAACCTGAACAGAAAGTAAGAGTCTGAAGCTCTCTGTGAAGAGCAAGCTTTGGAAAACAGCATGATGAGAAAACCTCTTTAATACTCCTGTAAAATGCTTTGGTTCACCCTTAAATTTAGTGCTCCTTCAATGATAGTAAAACATTCAGGCCCTGAGATAGCAAAGCAACCCAAAATCATGATGTCCTCTCCACTATGCTTCACTGTTATAATGAAAGGTTTTGGTGTTGGTTTGGGGTAATGATTTTTTTCTGTGCAGCAGTGGTCTCCTTTGTTGTATCTTCCTATGAACACCATTATTGTTCAGTGTTTATCTGATCGTGTAAATATGAACAAATAGTTTTGCAGATTCTAGAGTTCTTTGTAGGTATTTTGTATTCACTCTTGGGTTTCTCACCTCTTTCAGGTTTGCCTATTGTACTCTTGGAGTGATCAAAACAGGACATCCACTTATGTGGAGTGCAGCAATAGTCCTGAATTTTCTCTACATTGTCTGAATTTGTAGATAATTTATTTAACTATGAATCGATGTACACACAAATCTTTAGCCATGCTTGTGTAGCCTTTTTCCTATAATATGACTTCTGATGCCTTCTGAAAGTTGTGAAGAACACATTTGTCAGGAACCAGGCTTTGTGAGTCTTTATTTCAATGGACAAACTACACGTGAAATCTACACTTCCAATCTAATCTTTTTAACTTAAACACCTTTTGTTAAGCAGCTTTCAGATAAACCATTAATACACAGGTTCACTTACGGAGCTTTCAAATGGTTCGGTTTTGTTGCGTTTTTGTACCATAGAACGTGTGTATAAATATAACACCACGGCTAGTAAAAAGATGGTAACATTATAACAATTTTATTGGTTATATTAAATATCATACAAAATAGTTAAAAAATAGCACAAATAGTCATTGGGATACAGTGGATACATTATAATAAAGTGGGTAATGTAAATATGTATATGTATACTGATTTAATTTAAGTGAAAAATTCATGTGAAGTAAATTAAATATGTATCAGAAAACTATGATCAAATCGCAAAGTGCAAAAAGTATCAATAAACATACTGCATGCATAAATAAATATAAGTAGTAAAACATATAAGTATGCAGACAGAGTGCAAACCTGCACCATGTGAAAGCACCCTTGCTTTTTTCCTTTACATTATGGATGCTTACTTAGTTTAACTAATAACACAGTTCAACTGTATTATTATTTTGGTTATATTGTGTTATATGATTGCTCACTTCCTTTTTTGGCAACTGTATAGTGACTAATAAGATTACAACTATTATTGCAAAATTATTATATAGTATAGCAGAATTGCATGAGAAACAAAAATAATAAAGAAAGTGTGTGTGCAATATGTGTACATGTGTACAGGATGGATGTGTGTTTATGTGCACATGTGTGTAATGTACATTTTTATTAGTGTTGTGTACTATATACGTACGTTTATTCATGTATGACTGTATACTTATGTGTGCATATGAGCATGTGTACCATATATGCTCGAGTATAAGCTGACCTGAATATAAGCCGAGGCACCTAATTTTACCACAAATAACTGGGAACCAGTATTGACTCGAGTATAAGCCTAGGGTGGGAAATGCAGCAGCTACTGGTAAATTTAAAAAATAAATAGATAGATAATAGGGCCCTCAGTATAGACAGATATGTAATAGGGACCCTAGTATAGATAGATAGGTAATAGGGCCACCAGTATAGACCGATAGGTAATAGGACCCCCATTATAGTTAGGTAGGTAGTAGGGCCCCCAGTATAGACAAATAGATAATAGGGCCCTCAGTATAGACAGATATGTAATAGGGACCCTAGTATAGATAGATAGGTAATAGGGCCACCAGTATAGACCGATAGGTAATAGGACCCCCATTATAGATAGGTAGGTAATAGGGCCCCCAGTATAGACAGATAGATAATAGGGCCTCCAGTATAGATAGAAAGGTAATAGGGCCCCCAGTATAGACAGATAGGTAATAGCGCGTCCAGTATAGATAGGTAGGTAATAGGGCCCCCATTAAAGACAGATAGGTAATAGAGCCCCCAGTATAGATAGATAGGTTATAGAGCCCCCAGTATAGATAGATAGGTAATAGCAGGGCAGTTCCTAGGCTAAATTTCACTCAGGGCGAGGTGAAGAAATTTGGCCCCCCCTCCATCACATAGGGCGCCACAGTGGAAACTTTCCCCACACATAAACCAACCCAAAAGTATACAAAAAGCTTTCCCCCTTTGCCACTTATAAAAACTACTAAATAATAATATACAGTTCCAAATAACCCTGCACGAAACCAGTCCCAGTCAAAAATGCCAATGCCTGCTAAGACCAATATCACCAGCACACATGGGCCAAATAAAACCACCACACCATGCCATATATCTCAGCCAAAATGACCAAAAATAAAACCACACCAGACAATACACCACCATATAGTGACTGAATAAACATTCTGACCCTTTTCTGAATAAAAACCCCTTAAATTTTCAACCAATTTTTATGTCTTACAGTGACCATTTGTGGGGGTACCCCCTGTACACAGGCTCTGCAGACATATAAATGTTACAGTAAAGTAATTTAGTGACTACAGGAAAATCCGAGGAGTTGTTCTTTTTCTTTTTTTTCTTTTTTATCTTCCAGACGCCATGACGGGTACTCCCCCTCTTCACTGGGAAAATTTACAAAAAAAAAAATCTTAGACCCCTCAATTTATCCAAAATTTCTACCAAAATTTCCCATCTTATACAAAATTTCCCCCTCTATGCACCTCTTGGTGCCCTGTTATATGCCCCCCGTAGCCAATAGTAGCCCCTTAGAGGTAGTAGCCCCCTGTACCCATAGTACCCTGTGCCTGTGCCCCCTGTAGCCACATATAGCCCCCCATAGCCAGTAATGCCCCCCGGCCAGTAGATGCCCCCCCCCCCCCTTTTAGCCAGCGATGCCCACGTAGCCTAGATGCCCCCTTGAGCCAGTGATGCCCCCCTTGTAGCCAGTTGCCCCCCGTAGCCAGTGATGCCCCCTGTACCAGTGTGCCCCGTTTGCCATTGATGCCCACCGTAGCCATTGATGCCCCCCGTAGCCCGTGATGCCCCCGGTGCCCCGTGATGCCCCCGTAGCCATTGATGCCCTCTGTAGCCCGTTGAGCCCCCTGTACCAGTGATGCCCCCCCTTTTAGCCATTGCCCCCCCTGTGCTTGATGCCCCTCTGTAGCTAGTGTTTTCCCCTCTTGCAGTGTGCCCCCGTACTAGTGATGCCCCCTGTACCCGGAGCCCGTGAGCAGTGAGCCCCCCTGTAGCCAGTGATTTTCCGCTGCAGCCGTGATACCCCCCTTTTAGCCCTGATGCCCCCCCTTGTGCCAGTGATGCCCTCATTGTAGCCAGTGATGCCCCCCATTGGAGCCAGTGAGGCCCCATTTGTGCCAGTAATGCCCTCATTGTAGCCAGTGATGCCCCCCATTTTAACCAGGATGCCCTTTGTAGCCGTAAGTGCCCCCATTTTAGCCGTGATGCCCCCCTTTTTGCCGTGATGCCCCCCATTTTACCGTGATGCCCCGTCCAGTGTGCCCATGTAGCCAGTGGCCCCTGTAGCCAGTGTGCCCCCATTGTGGGCCGTGATGCCCCCCCATTTTAGCCCGTGAACCCCTTGTAGAGGATGCCCCCCATTGTAGCCGTGTGCCCCCCATTGAGCCATGATGCCCCCTTGTAGCCCGGATGCCCCCTTGTTAGAGCAGTTATCCCGATCATTATCCGTAGTTTTTAAAAAGCAAAAAGGAACTTTATTTTGAAGAGAACAAGTATAATTCTCGCCAAATGAGAAATGTCGAACTTTAGTCCCTCTGCATAAACAAGTCTGGCGTCTCTTCTTCAGTGTTTTTTTTTAAAAGCCCAAATTTATCAACCCAAAGACAATATCCCCTTTCAAAGCCACACATGCAATATTTTCAAAAGTGGTTGTTTCCACAGTAATAAGTATTATTTCCCAAAACCCCCCCTCAACAACTACTTATCCATTAGTCCATCATCTTCTGAAATCTTTAAACTTGGTTCT